>JARHVA010003393.1:0-217500 GCA_037957365.1 Torreya grandis | reverse complement strand
CTAAACTAAATTTAAGAGTGATCATTCCATGCATGATTCCCCAAATTTGAGTAAATGGTATGAATCTAAGCTCAAATGAGTGTATCTAAGTAAAATTTAAACATAACTATCAAACCTGTGATTGTATCTATGCAAATATGTACTATACCTAATATATTGTTCTAGTTAATATGGACTGTCATGAAGATGGGGCTACTAGATAATAGAACCATGTAGTGGAAAATAGTTCCCTATGGCATTAGTGTCCCATTCTAAGTGATAATGTTTATCTAGTCTTAAATCTAGGTAATCTAAGCTACATTCTAAGTCCCTATTTTTCTAATGAATGACCTATGTTTGATTTCTAAAATTGAGCCTATGTGCTAAAAATAGTCTATGAATAGTAATCTAGGATCTTTCTCTCTATAATGAACCCCTATGAATTCCCTCTATTTTGAAGGTAGTTATGGAAGTTGTGTAAGAATTGTCCTCAAAATACAATAGATCTGCAAAATGTGTTAGCTAGAACATATATGATAAATGCATGATATTCCAATACAATATACAAACATAACATTGAAATGTAAAATAATATGAGCATAATTATGTAATGTAAGATGCATGTTGTAATCTAACATTGTAAAAGGGTGTCAAAATATATGTAATCAATGTGCATAATAACAAATCTGAGTAACTACCTAGGGGACTGGGCATGATGTCCATCACGACACCCAAATAGGAAGTATATATGCATGAGGTCCCTCATGGAATCAAAAACTAGTGTGTGCAACAAGAAAAGACAAGTGTCATGGTGAAGATGTATACAATAAAGAATACATTCAAAACACATGAGGCACATAAAAGTAGGCCAAGGGGCCATAATAGAAGGGACATGAGTACATTTCACTAAATATGAGAATAGAGACATAAAATAACATGTTCAAATTTCCACATACACAAGAAAAAATAAATATGGATTAGATCCATAGATAAATACATGGTCAAATATCCACATATATAATCAATAAAGCACACACAAGCGACATGGGCACATGTCTAAGGAATACCAACATAGAAGTGGAATAGAGATAAGGAATAATGGCATATTCAGATGACCTCAAATGGAATAATCATATGGAAAATAATCAAGTCTAAAATATGAATTCTAGAAAATAAATCATGTATAAATATGTAGTATAAATCTATGTAAAGGCTAGAATGTACATATGTTGAGTCTAACTAGTGATAGCCAACAAGAAAAATTGAGTAATGAGACACAATGATCAAAATAAAGAAATATCAATGCATAAAATATAACTTATAGAATGTAAGGATATAATTTTATATTATAAACTATGTATAAAATGTCCTTAAGTGGGTGGATGTATCAAATGAATAAACTTGGATCAGTGTGTATACCTCAGTGAGTAGATGATACCAACTCTAGATTAGTTTAGTGGGCCGAATTCAATTATGTAATTTGAAATCCATCAACAAGAATAAGTGAAGAATATATGTATGATAAAATTAATTATAATAATATATTTATCATATCTAATATCTAGAAAGTATAAGAAATGTAAACATAGTAATGCATACAATCTATAAAATTTGTGTTTTTTGAGTAATATTTGAATGTTTTTGTATTTTGACATTTTATATTGTTTTTGAATTTTTTGTATCTAATATATGTGTAAGAAAATTAAAATAAATTGTGTATAATGATAAAGAGAGAACAAAGTATGTACAAGGAGTATGAACCATATTAACCTATGAGTCTCATGGGAGACTCACTATCACTATGACCTTATCAAATAAGGGACTTATGATTATGTGTATTATGTGGAAGGGAAAATTTTATCCCATAATATTTTATGTGGAGTAATCTATGTATAAATATTCTTATTTAGTCATGATATGAAGTTGTGGCACTAACTGTTATGCCCTTTGAACTGTGGGGGTCTTAGGAACCCATTTATTAGAAGAAGAAGTTGTAAGTGATGTAGATATCCTATGTTGAGATATAATATAATATGTTAAAACTAATCTTGACATAAATTAGGTATAAGAAGTTCCTCTATAATCTATGACATATCTCTGATGTAGGGGTCTCTCTAATACTAGTCTCTATGGGACAATATGCATACATGTCGATATTATAGGAGTAGAACCCACCTGCACTAGTTGATTTATTGAACTATATTATGTATTTATAAGATCCATAATCTCAAATATAACTAATAACCTTGAAATACATGTTAATGGTGATAGAACTATAACTAGTGACTATAATGGAATTTTAGCTAGTAACTGCATTGGAACTGCCAATGAGAGGGGTAAAGGATAATACTCATATAGGATAACCTCAAATTTAAACACCTAATTTGCATGTATGTAATTTAGGCATTAGTTGAATATAGATGGGATGTCTCAGATATATTATAACCATGGACTACCAATAATATATCAAATGCACCTACACTAGGTACTATTAAGAACTGAGTGGTTATGTTTGCTAGTCCAACCTATAATGGAAGCACAATATACTTAATAGATCTCTAAATGTGCCCACTGAACGCACTATTGACTATATATGTGGTTAATATGTCTTGATCTATGTAACCTAAGTGATGTAAGAGTGTCATAGTTCACATGTTTATACTTGACCCATTAACAACCATAACACTCTATATAGGATGTTTGTCTATGTATGCTTTTATAAAGAATGCATGTAGATATGTGTCATGATCCTTAATCTCCTTATCTTATAATTTTAGAAGTGGTCTAATATTATTATACATTCCAATAATTGTATGTAATGGATGTGTCTCCTCTATAAATATGTGATATGAAACTAGTGGTGGATGTGCTTGATATGTATAGTGAACACCTAATGTGCCCCCTGCCTCATTCATTGTATGCTTTGGGAATGGATATAAAAAAATATTCACTATATTAGCCTATTTTTTTTATGTTTTTGGTTCCTATACGGTTTTTCCCACATTAATAATATTATCCTCAATTAGATATTGTTTCTTATGTTTTATGTTGATGCATGTATTTGTTGTGTGGACTAGTGCCCTATGATACTCGTAGAATGCATTAGAATCATAGTTATTTGGAAGAGGCTGTCATATCAAAAAAATTAATGGGATGAAGAGATATGACATTGAATTCTAATATTTCTTATAAAACTCATGGTAGTGACTGTAGAAGATTAGTGAAGACTCTATGTTAAGGAATAGATAAAACCAATCTAGTAAATGGCTCAAAAGTTACATTTACTATTGCCTTTCGATCACTTTTGTTCTTTATGGCCCTTAACTTGTATGGAGTTTTATTTTAACTCTTAATAGTTGATTTTACTCCATTTTTTTACTTTATTTTTCCCATTGATAAGATTTTAACCTCTCTTTCTTTGATTGTGTGGCCCAAATTGGTAAATGTATAGAACTTCTTAAATAAGATATCTTCATGTAATTATTGTAAGAGATTTGTTTATCTATGACTCTTATACATATGGTATCTTATCAATGATGTTAATAGAGAAGTGTGTTACAAACATGTCAGCTAAGTATTGAATGGTATGATAGATTGATTTGGTAAACCATAGAACCATTATAGTGAATAATACTTGAGGCTGTAGACACTGAATTTGTGTCGACTCCCCTGGTCATCCCTCATGTTATTCTCCTTCGCCTATTTAACCCCTGTCGACCACTTTTCCCACTAGCCTTAACCCTGGCAGCTTGTCAAAATGAGCAAAAGACTAAAGTTAGTCTCTGCCCCCATTCTGCATCTGTCGACCACGGTCTCCACCCGACCGACGTCGCTGACGTCGGTCACTTATCAGCCGACGTCAGCGGTCCTACCGACGTCGGTTCTCCTTAGCACTACATTTTCGATCCAAACGTAGGAACCGTTATTCTGTTACCCATTATCCATTCGGTTCCCAATCAATTTCCCGATCGGTTATCGAACCATCCCTGGCCTTCATCCGTAACCTCTTCATTTGATCAACCAGTTTTAATTCATTCAACAAGACTCTTGAAATCAATCAACTCTTGCGATCAACCATCTCTGGCATCCAACCAACCTGCAATCAATCTTCTACGTACAGGAACTCTGCTTTGGTCATTTGGCAGCACAGCGACAATGTCAATCACGTCTCCAACTTCATCTTCAAGCGTATAACAGGTAAGTATCTTGCTCTATGTTTTATTTTTCTCTGGTTATTGTTTTTTATTTACTGCTATCACCCCAGATCTTCAAACTGTAGACCCGAGACCTGATTTCCTCCTTTACACCTTTGCCCACTATCCCAGTCTGTAACTCTATTTAGACTTCCTACACAAACCCCAAACAAAACAACAGACCTTCTGCAAACCCCTAGACCTTGTCCAGACTAGACCAGACCCTGTCCTGACTCGACTAGACCCAACCAGACTTGCCCAAACTCTGTCTGGAACTGTTGCCCCGATCAATGCCAGTCATTACCTCGATCGACGACGGCACCTTAACCGACGTCGGCACCTTCCCCTGATCGACGCTGGCACATAGACTGACACCGGCGACTGTGCAGAATAGTTCGCTGAATATCAGGTATGCATTCGTGTTTTCATCTTTTATTTACTTTCATTCTGTCTTTTCATTATTTCCATTCTGGCAAATATTTCTGTTTTTAACTAGTGGGTTGATATCCTTTTAGGAAGTCTTTCGTACTTCTGGGATCAGGCGTTTGCTTGACAGCCCACCATCTCTCTATCTAACATTTTTTCGTGTTTAGTCTATTTTTATTTGTAGGTGTCATTCCTCCATAGCCAAAGAGGAGTACCTTCCAACGTCTGATTTCGGTGCACACGACTACAATCAGGTATCTTCTAGCCTTGACCATTTCTTTTAGTTTCTCATTTCTTCTTTGAATGTAGAAAGCAATTTAGCGTAGAAACATTCTGGCACGCCTGGTGGGACCCTAGGGCCTTCCTTGGGTTCTTTCTTTCTTTCATTCATATAGGTGCATTAGGTTCCTTCCTTTTCACCTCCTTTCATCTCTTTTTAAATGACATCATAAGCAGGACTAAAAAGAACTTTTCTTTTCTTTTTTGCACTTCTAGACTAGCTAAAACTCATATTCTTCGACTCTTTCTCCATTTGTCTTCATACGAACAAACATTTCGACTTGGGCATTAAAACACTTTGCATTCATTTTTGTTTGCCTACATCTCTTAGACCACACATAGTAATTAACAAATGCATATTGAATTAATCTAGATCACTTGATGTTACACGACCAAACCACTTACACAAAACAAACTTTTTAACTTACCTGAGACAAGGCCCGACTGGGATTTCATCCCCCAGCAGATACCTTACCGATCCCGATGATCTTACTTGGATTTCGTCACCAAGGAGAAAGCCCACTCCATTCTCTGGCAGAGCCTAATCTCTAGGGGAAGTATATTTTGGCTAAGTGAAACCAGCTAACCACTGGAATCGTGAAGTGAGGGGAGCTTGCTCCTTAGCACCAGGCCTTGTACGAAACCTAACACAGACTTCTTGAGCACCATAACAAAACCCAAAACCATCCATAGACTGCTTCTTCTAGGACCTGACTCAAAAGCCAATCTTCCTCTACACACATTCTAAGGCATAAGCCACTATAATCCTAATAATCTACTTCTAGGTTTTTAAGATCTGCTTGTGTTCTTCATCTTTTTAGTTCTTATCTGCTTGTTTGAGCTTGTGAGGATGTTCTTCCTTGCCTTGAATGGTTTTGACTCGTAGCCAAGCCAAGGCTCTAGTCGATCACGCGAGGCATCATCCTCTTCCGTCTACCCTGCCTATAACCAGCCCTATAATGGAGTTTAACTCGAAAACTGAAAGAACTCCTACTAGACCATCTCTGACCCAAACGCCTATTGTCCTAGAAGGGGACCAAGATTTTGCACGATTCTTGGAACTCAACGTAAAAGCCTTGTAACACTATCTTGCGAATAGCCGAACGCGAGACCCCTTGGGCAATCCAATTTATGGAATGCCAACTTCTTTTCTCGAGACTGCGGCCATATCAACGGCGTCCGTAGTTCAACCCTTAGACACCCAGGCTGTTGCCTCAACCAATGACCAACCTTTTACCAACCATCCAAGTGTGGCCTCTCCCTCCATCATTGGGCCCACTTCCATCGGGGTTTCGGCCCCCTATCAATCTCAGCCCACTCAACCACTTTCTACCCCCTTTCAAAATCTGGTCATCTCTATTCCACCTACCCTTGCTCCTATCAACACTAGGGTGGCTACCTATCCATTAGCCCATGTTACCTCTAACCAACCTCCCATGACAACGTCAAACCTAGCCATGCCTTTTACCCAACCATCCTTAATCACCTCTTCTATCCCTATGACTAGTCATCCATATGTTGCAACCTTACTGGTACAACCGACTACGTCGTATACCTCTTCCAGCCTCTTTCAAGCACCTTACAATCTAGGAGGCACTCCACCCACCAATTCGTTAGTAGATATTATCAAGATGCTGATGGATAAAATGTCCACCCTAGAGACCTCCCTTTCCAGCTCACGCAACACTCTCTCGTATGAACAAATTTGCAACGATCCCATCCATCCTTCTGTCCCCATCAGACCATATCCCAGCCAGTGGGAACTTCTTAAGTTTTCTCATTTCCAAAGCAAGGAAGACCCACAACAACACTTACAGGCATTCAGACATGCCTGTTACCTTATCGCCCACGACGATGCATTGCTTTTACGCATGTTTCCCATGTCTCTCTCAGGTGCTTCATTTGACTGGTACAGCTCCCTTGCCAGCCATTCCCTCTTCACATTCACTCAGCTGGCCCAGCTCTTCCTCGATCATTTCTCTATCAATATCACCAAGAAGGTCTCCATCACAGAACTCTATTCTATTCGTCAGTTCGAGGATGAATCCATTGCTGATTTCGTCGCTCGATGTAGGGGCCTTATCAATCAACTCTCATTTTCCTTACCCCAGCCTGAGCTTATTGAACTTTTCTCTCAAGCCTGCGCTAGACATATTTCTTCCACCTTGAGGGTTCAGACCTTCCGTAATTTTGATGAAGCCTTCACAATGGCTCGTAAACTTGAGTTATGTGCCGTCGAGGAGAATAAAGTCAAGTTGCAGAGCAAGAATCCCAACTCCAAAACTAATGACCCCTCTTCTAAGCCTTCCTCGTCCAATCCTAAATCTAAAGCTTCAGCAAACATTGTGGTTGTTAGATCTTATTCCTCTTCGCCTTCAACTAATCAACCTGAACCATCCACATCTATGAGTGCCACTCACCAACTTTAGTAGAGATACATACAGTGACAGTTTACTCCACTCAGAGAATCATACGCGTCTGTGCTAGAAAAACTCGTCAAACAAGGGGCCCTCAATCTCCCCCAGATCTGACCACCACCATGATTTGATCCCTCACGCGCCATCCCTGCGTGGTATAGGGAAAATGACTTCTGCCACTACCACCGTGTTAAAGGTCATGACACGGGCAACTGTAAAACCCTTAAAAATATAATCCAAGACATGCTGGAAAAGGGTGACCTCATCCTCGACAATCCTAATGCCCCTCCTAAACAGGGTATCAATATCTTCAAATAACCATTCCCTAATCATCCACCAGCTCAAAACAATGTCCAGACCTTGATTGACAACTCTCATGAACATAACATTCGAACAGTCAATACGGTCTCACCATTCATTTCTAACCAACCTCAAGAGGTGAGTTCATCCATCAGTCTATCACATGTGGACAAACCTCTTTCTCTGGTTAGTTCTCCATCAACTTCTCTCATCTTGGAGGACGCCTCAACCTTACCAGCACCGCCAGTTTCACCATCTTCCTTCTTGCTGCCCATGGAGGACCCAACCTTTCCTACTCCTCGACCGCAAGTGGAGGGCACAATCATTCTTGCCCTTTACCCGCTTGAGGAGCTTCATTCTCCAGTTTCTTCTCCACCCAGGGAAGAACCTATCTCTCCTTCATCTCCAACCAAGGATGAACCTGTCACAACTCCATCATGCCTTAAGTCCAAGGCTACTACACCCGTCTCACCTTCAGTCCCACAACCGTCGACATCTTCTCAAGAACCCAAACCTCATCCCGCATCTTCTCAGCCATTTTCTTGACTAGTGGAGAGACTCGAACTTCTCCCTTCTAGGAAAGTGGAGCATCAGGGATTATGGGACCGTCTCACAGCTCTTCAACAAGCACGTGCCCTCTCATCTCATGCTGCTAATCCTCCCATGGAAGAACCTCCCAAGACTATCAACAAAAATCAGATTTCCACCTCTAGACCGTCTACATCTCCATCAACCTCATCAAAACCAAAACCCTCATCTACCTTGTCTAAACCAATCAAGTCACTTGGCGTTCACCCCGTCTCCAACCTCACTCATCTACAAGTGAAGGTGGACTTAAACCAGACTTCAACCAATAGTAGTCTTCAACCCAAATTACAGAAGACTACCAAACCACAGAGGTGAATGCCTCCTCTTCCATCACCATTGCCCTCCATTTTGGGCCCCCATCCTTCAACCCTAACCAGAGTCCTTCCCACTTCAACCTCTAATCAAAACCGTTTGCCTCCTTTGCTTCCTTTGCCTACTACTAGCCTACCCTCTCCCAAAAGGGCAGTACCTCTCATGAAGAATGTACCATCTCTGCCTGTCATCGCACCATCAACCCACAAGGTGGTACGAAAACCCCCTCCAACTTTGCCCAAGCAAAAGTCACCGACATCGCATACATCGATGAGCATGGACCCTTTAGTGGGCTCATACTCTTTGATCTTGCAATGACTTTTGCAAACTTCTAGCATAATTCTTCCACCCATCAGGCCCTTCCAACCTCTCGGGTCTAAACCCTCCTGGTTTGACGACATGAAGATTTGTTTATATCATCATACACCAGGACACGATACCGAGACTTGTTGCACCCTCAAGGCTATCATTCACCATCATCTGGAGAAAGACACTCTTCTCTTTGAGGACACTTTCAACCGACCCCTGACTCCTTCTCATAACCCTTCAACCTCGTCAAACCCATCAACATCTCATCAACCAATTACAACCCCTTTATCACCTTCACCTCCCATCTTTGAAATCAATGCCATCCACATCACCACTAGGTCACAAAAGGACAAGGCAAAAGAAAAAGTTGCCATTCCTTGGACCTACTCTTTTGTCAATCCACCTCAACTGCCTAAGCCTAAGATTTCTATCCTTGGCACACCTCAACCCTCCTCTTCTTCTTCTTCTTCTGGACCAATCCACGACTCCATGTTGAAACAACTTCACCAGACACCTGTGAAGATGTCCCTCTATGACCTCATCCAAACCTCACCCCAGCATCGTCAGGCCATCATCCAAGCCCTGCAGGTAGTGGAGGTCCAACCCAAGGACCCCCAACCACTTGCTGCCCTTGTCCATTCCTTAGCCCCTATTGCCTCCATAACATTCACCGATTCTGAGATTCCCACATCCAACACGGAAGATCAGGATGCCGCCCTCTTCATCATTGCCTATATTGATCAGACACGCATTAAATGCATTATGATCGATGGAGGTGCCAGCATCAACATCATCTCCACCCATGCCTTTGATCAGTTGGCTCTTCCCAAGAATTGTGTCTCCAAAACTGACGTGATCTTGCACTCTTTTAATGACACTACTGCCACGACCATTAGCACAGTCATCCTTCATATTCATGTTGGTCCACGCATAGTCCCAGAGCTCTTCTACATCATTGAAGGAGAGTTTCAATACAACATCTTACTGGGCTGACCCTGGATCCGCGCCATGGCCTGTGTCCCCTCCACCCTGCACCGTTGTGTGAAATTTGAGCATGACAGACAAGTCCACACCATTCCTGTTGACCCTTCGCCCTTCAAAACTTGCAACACCACCTACCGTCCAAACGACGTCCTCATTCCTATCAAGCCATCAATCCCGGCACTGCCTCCATCCGCGAAAGCTTCAACCAGTTTGCAATAGGTGGTCGCCCTTACACCTCCCCTTCAAGCGACGACCACAGATCCCATGGAAGACATCTTCCAAAGACTTTCATTGGGAGAGTATCTCTTGTTGACCTTAGACATGTTCCAAACTCCACAAGAGTATGGACGCCTTTATCACAGCCCCAGCTACGACCATCGGATCAGGATGATCGTACCTTATGGTCCTCCTCACCTCCGAACCAACCTCATCTATGGGGGGCTCAATCAAGCTCCTACTGATGGTAATCCTCTTTCTTCACCCCAACCTTTCACATCAGACTTTTCATTTCTTTGCAACCCCGCCTTTGCACACACTTACCTTTACAGGTGTGCATGGAAGGGTTTTGGTTTCAGACACTATGAGCATGGCTCCCATCAGCCTATCCAACCGCTCAATGATGACGATGCCAAGAAACGGTATGGCTTGGGATATCACGACCCCACTCAAGACCCTGTAGACCTTTGTCTCGAACCAATCATTGAACAATCTCCTCCACACTCGCCTGTTCTACCCCCTTCACCTATGGAGTCAGTGGTTTCCATTCCTCCTAGTTTTTTTTTGGCATAAACACCATCCGCCTGGAACCCTTGACTTATCAGCTCAATGGGGTGTCCAAGTCTCTCCCTCTCATTTTTCCCAGCATGATCAAAGATGAGTCGGCAACCATTCACACTGTCCACTGCATTGACGATGATGCCATTCTTTCTTACATGGGCATTGACGATTCTTTCATCCAGCGCTCCCTCCCTTCTGAGACCCAGGTTATGTTAAATGAATCGACCATTGACATCAACCTTCCTTCTTCTGATGTTCCTTATGTCTTAAAGATTGGACAATCTTTAGACACTCAGGAGCAGCTTGACTATACCTAGTTCCTCTCTGACCATAGCAAGGCCTTTGCCTGGACTTACAGTGATATGCCTGGCATCGACCCCACCATCATTACCCATAACATTGTCACCAAACCAGAGGCTAAGCCTGTCAGGCAAAAGATTCGAAAGATGCATCCTTGCATTGCCCTCCTTGTCAAAGAGGAACTTCAGTGCCTCCTTTTTGTCTCTTTCATCCAACCCATCAATTATCCACAGTGGGTCTCTAACATCATCCGAGTCACCAAGGCAACTGGGGGGATTTGGATCTACACGGACTATCGCAACCTTAACCTAGCCTATCCTAAAGATGACTTTCCTCTTCCTAACATTGACCAGTTTGTTGATCTCATGGCCGGCCATGAGATGCTATCTCTCATGGACGGGTTTTCAGGATACAATCAAATCCTGATCGCTCTGGAAGATTAGCACAAGACTACTTTCATTACCCCATGGGGGACTTTCTGCTATCAAGTCATGCCTTTTGGCTTGAAGAACGCAGGCGCCACTTATCAGCGTGCCATGACCTACATTTTCCATGATCTCCTTCACAAAATCATGGAGGACTATGTGGATGACCTGCTCGGCAAGTCTAAGCTTTACCGTGACCATCTGACCATTCTCAAAATCATCTTCTCTCGTCTTCTTCAATACAATGTTCATCTTAACCCCAAGAAATGTGTCTTTGGGGTCCTCTCTGACAAGCTTCTCGGCTTCATCGTTTCTTTTTGTGGCATCGAGATATATCCCACCAAGATTCACGCTATACTTGAAATGCCATCCCCGACCAATCTCAAGCAGCTTCACAGTTTGCAAGGTAAGCTCCAGTCCATTCATCGTTTCATCTCGCAACTTTCTGACTGCTGCCAACCTTTTCATCATCTCCTTAAGAAGGACGTCTCCTTTACATGGGATAAGGACTGTCAAGAGGCTTTTGAAGCCCTAAAACGCTATCTGGTCTCTCCACTAGTCCTCATTCCACCTAAAGATGACCAACCCTTCTACCTTTATATCTTAGCCACTAATCATTCGTTAGGTGCCATGATCGCACACCGAGATGAGCATCATCGTGAGCAAGCGGTCTATTATATCAACCGAACATTGGTCGACTATGAAACTCGGTATATCCATATCGAGAAACTCTATTTGGCATTAGTCTTTGCCGCTACCAAGCTCTACCACTATCTTCTTAATCACAAGACCTTTGTCATCACCCACACCGACCCTCTCAAGTATATGCACTCCAAGCCATATCAGAATCAACGTATGGCTCGATGGCTCATGCTGCTTGCTGAGTTCGACCTCAAATTCATCTAGCATAAATCTATCAAGGGGCAAACCATCACTGATCAACTAGCAGATGCCCCTCTTCCTGACAATCAACCTTCACAGTGTGAGTTTCCTGATGAATCTATCACTGTGCTTTTCTCTGACAACACCATCTATTAGATGACTATGTTCTTTGACGGCTCCAAATGTCAACTAGGTGGGGGTGCTGGGGTCATTCTCATCCCACTCGAAGGGGAGCCCATGCCTCTATCTTTTAAACTTGACTTTGATTGTACCAATAATATGGTCGAATACGAGGCCTTAATTTTGGGACTTCAGACTGCCCTCTCTCTCAGCATCAAGTCCATCAACATCTTTGGCGACTCATAGCTCGTCATCAATCAGGTCAACGGTTCATACCTCTGTAAAAATGAAATTTTGCAAAGGTGCAAAAACCATGCTGACATTCTCCTTGCATCTTTCAACCATTTCCTCCTACAGACTGTTCCTCGATCCATGAATAAGTTTGTTGACACCATGGCTTCTCTCACTTTGCATATCCCATCTTCTTCATCTGCATCCAGACTTTTTGTCACGGTGCGTCATGTGCCGTTGCCTTCATATATCTTTCCTCACATTCATCATGTCAACACTATAGACTCTAGCCCACGAGATGCTTGGTATAAGCAACTTGTAGACTTCTTATCTTTCTCTGTCATTCCTCCCAACCTCTCTAGTAATGCACGATGAGCTTTTATCAAGCGTACCACTTGCTATACCATGCTAGGGGGTCTTCTCTATAAGCGAGGCTTTGACAGCCTCCTTCTTCATTGTCTCACCTCCACTAAAGCATCTCAAGCCATTCAGCAAGTCCACGACGGGATTTATGGCAGACATTTTAGTGCGAATTCGGTTGCCAAGCGCATCCTTCATCCGGGCTATTATTGGCCTACCCTTCATCAAGACTGTAGCGATTATGTTCGGCATTGCATCAAGCGTCAGCAGCACTCTAACTTGCTTCATCTTCCTAGTCACGCCTTACCAATCGCTCAAGATTTCTAGCCTTTTTCTCAGTGGGGTTTAGATCTCATCAGTGAGATTAACCCCCATTCCTCTCTTCGTCATCAATCCATCATCACAGCCACTGAATATTTTACCAAGTGGGTGGAAGCCATTCCTCTCATCTCCACAAAAGCTGACAAGATCGTCGACTTCATCAGCACCCATATCATCTGTCATTTTGGTGTCCCTCATAAAATCATTATAGATAACGGCAAGTCCTTCAAAAACAAGACTATCCAAAAGCTATGCGACTCATTTGGCATCAAGCTTAGTTTCTCTTCGCCTTACTACCCACAAGCAAATGGGTAGGCCGAGGCTTCCAACAAAATTCTCACTAAAATTCTCATGAAGGTAGTCAGTGACACAGGCAGGGATTGGCACATTCACATTCCCTTTGCTTTATGGGCCTACCGCACTAGCATCCAAACCTCTACGGGTGCTACCCCTTTTTCTCTCGTGTATAGAACAGAGGCTGTCCTACCTCTTGAAGTCTAGATCCCGTCTCTCCACATTTCTCTACATGATATCCTTTCCAATGATGACTTTCATCAAGATCGCTTAGCTCAACTTGAGTTACTTGACGAACGCCGTCTTGCTACCCTTAATCATCTCCATGTCTATCAACATCGCATCAAGCGCGCCTATGACAAAAATATGCGAGAATGAGATTTCAACATCAGAGACCTCGTCCTCAAAGAGAATCAACACATGACCAATATGGAGCAAAGTAAATGAGGAAAGTTTGCTCCTAATTGGCTTGAACCTTTTATTATCACGCACAAGTATGGATCAGGGACTTATCATCTGTCTTCTCTTAATGGACGACCTGAACTTGAGCCTCTTAATGTGTTGCATCTGCGACCATTCTACTACTAGTTGAGTACTCATCCACTTGACACTTAACTTGAGCTCATCCCTTGAGCAATCCCTGTCCTCTTAATCCTAATTCCTTTCAACCCTTATTCCTCTTAACAATTCCTATAACCCTTTTATGTTGTATGGATGCTTTGTCCTAATAAAAGGGAGCCCTTGACCTTCTATAATCTTGTCCATGACTCACATTTCTGTTAAAACAAATCAAGATGTCATAATATCCATGGTCACTATATCAATATCAAAATCAAAAGGCAGACTGCTCCCTTGAAGGATAGTTGTACTATCGTTACTGTAATTAATAGACTACTCCCTCGAAGGACAGCTATTCAAAAGCCCTTATATTAAACAAAAATCTAGACCACTCCCTCGAAGGATGGCTATGACTAATTTGGCAATAAACAACACTATTTTAGAAGCTTCCCGCATTGATCAGCTTCACAACTGACCACCAAGCAAATGACATCTCTATGCAGACTTCCCGCATTGATCAGTCTGCACCTCAAAAAAAAAAAAATGAGTTATGGACTTGACTTGTAGTTGTCTCAGGGTCTCCTCTAAAAAGGGGCAAAGTTATCTCTACTCTTAAAATGGGTTACGCTTTTTCCTCCTCCTATCACCTGCTCAAGGGACTTCGAGCTCACTTTAATGTCAAAGTGATTCGATTACCGCTCTAACATAACTATGTTCAACGACGTCACGCATGAATGGGGCTCTTGATTCTACTAACCCCTATCTATACTGTCTTCTTGGTCCTTGTCAATGAAAGAGCAATATGATTTTCACTTCTTCTCCACTTTGTTCACATTCACCTTCATCACTTGTCCATCAATTCAACTCAACTCTCTTTTCAGACCACTCCCATCGCCTATTCCCACTAGTTTCTATGGACACCAATACACATGAAAACTATCGACCAGCCACAATTTATGTTAAGCATAAACCAATACTTGCTGAAGCATAAATAGACCTCAATTCATTTTTAGCATACATCCATCACGAATATGGAATATTGCTAGGAATGAAAGACCCCTCACCCAATGTTGCAGAATACACCATCACACAATATGGAAAAGGCTGCAACATCATCTCTTCCCCTCATCATTTCATCCTAACCAAGACCAATCTATCGACCATTTTAACCTCATGTCTACTACTCGGACCTTTTGTCTGAACTACATTAGTCTGAGGCCCTATAACTGGGGCTATGTAGGTAGCACTCAAATGATACACCATCATCTGGGGATAGCTCGACCACCCTCATTTGTTCATCTCTCTGATGGACAAACTTTCTTTCCTCTTTTTGACCATGACCTTGCCCTCGACCAAGCCCAATGTTATCCCTTTGACCCTTCCTCCCTTCTAAGGAGAACTACATTGGCATGAGGCCCTTCCATAGGGGCTATGTAGGCAGCACTCAGTTGACATGACTGTCTTCTGGGGTTAGCTCGGCCACATCCTTTCGTCCATTCCTCCCCTTGACCAACAACCATTGGAGATCATGCCTATCTCCTCCAACCTCGACTACTTCCAAGACCATGTTGCCTTGGTTGTTTTTGCATGTATGCTACCTCATGACTGGTTAGCAGACTTGTGCACAGACCTTTTTGGACCCTCACAAGTATAGGATCACAAACTGATTGATCCGCACTACTTGTGACCTTTTTCATGTTTTTAGGAGCACTTCCTAAGCCCAGGATACCTAGAACATGGTGACCATTTGGAGCTTCAGCTTAGATTGAATAACCCGATCAGTAGATGACTAAATGCTGGGGCCCAGTTATTTCAATTTTGGCACTCCTCGACCCTTGACCTATGACACTTTGACCTGACCATCTGGTGAAGTGGTATGCGTGCAATCATGACTTTTGTAGTGTTCACCCTCACTCCTCTTTTTCATCCACTCTTTGTCAAATCAGCACCCAATTCCAGGTTCCCTTCCCTCAACTCCTGCTTTGAGGGGGAATACCTTATCCATAATCGGGGCAATCTACTTCCTATTTTTGTCTTGAAGTTCATTCAAACAACTAACAAGATGAAATTAACCTTATCCCTCACCTGGGGCAATCACTCTTGTTTTTGTCTTACAGTTCGTCCAGAACAACCAACAAAACAAAAAGGGGCAAATGTAGACACTAAAATCATGTCGACTCCCCTGGTCATCCCTCATGTTATTCTCCTTCACCTATTTAACCCCTATCGACCACTTTTCCCACTAGCCTTAACCCTGGCAGCTTGTCAAAATGAGCAAAAGACTAAAGTTAGTCTCTACCCCCATTCTGCATCTGCTGACCACGGTCTCCACCCGATCGACGTCGCTGACATTGGTCACTTATCGGCTGACGTCGGCGGTCTTGCTGACGTCGGTTCTCCTTAGCACTGCATTTTCAATCTGAATGCAGGAACCGTTATTTCGTTACCCGTTATCCATTCGGTTCCCAATCGGTTTCCCGATCGGTTATCGAACCATCCCTAGCCTTCATCTGTAACCTCTTCATTCGATCAACCAGTTTTCATTCATTCAACAAGACTCTTGCAATCAATCAAATCTTGTGATCAACCATCTCTGGCATCCAACCAACCTGCAATTGATCTTCTACGTACAGGAACTCTGATTTGGTCATTTGGCAGCACAGCGATAACGTCAATCACGTCTCCAACTTCATCTTCAAGCGTATAACAGGTAAGTATCTTGCTCTGTGTTTTATTTTTCTCTGGTTATTGTTTTTTATTTACTGCTATCACCCTAGATCTTCAAACTATAGACCCAAGACCTGATTTCCTCCTTTACACCTTTGCCCACTATCCCAGTCTGTAACTCTATTCAGACTTCCTGCACAAACCCCAAACAAAACAATAGACCAACTGTAAACCCCCAGACCTTGTCCAGACTAGACCAGACCCTATCCCAACTCAACTAGACCCAACCAGACCCGCCCAAACTCTGTCTGGAACTGTTGCCCCGACCGATGCCGGTCATTACCCCGACCGACGACGGCACCTTAACCGACGTCGGCACCTTCCCCTGACCAACACCGGCACAGAGACCGACACCGGTGACTGTGCAGAATAGTTCACTGAATATTAGGTACGCATTCATGTTTTCATCTTTTATTTAATTTCATTCTATCTTTTCATTATTTCCATTCTGGTAAATATTTCTATTTTTAACTAGTGGGTTGATATCTTTCTAGGAAGTCTTTCATACTTCTGGGATCAGGCGTTTGCTTGATAGCCCACCGTCTCTCTATTTAACATTTTTTCATGTTTAGTCTATTTTTCTTTGCAAGTGTCATTCCTCCATAGCCAAAGAGGAGTACCTTCCAACGTCTGATTTCGGTGCGCATGACTACAATCAGGTATCTTCTAGCCTTGACCATTTCTTTTAGTTTCTCATTTCTTCTTTGAATGTAGAAAGCAATTTAGCGTAGAAACAGAGGCTTCATGGAAATAACTTGGTAAGAAGCAAATTGTTGGATATGTAGTCAAAGCATGCTATGTGAAAATCTCTGATATGATGCTCTAGGTCACCCTTGCCATCATCTATTATGTAATATTAATTTCCACAAAAATGTATGTCAAGGGAGTTGTTACTATGTGATGTGTGAAAGGTGTATTTAAGAGAATATTAGAATCCAAGGCACATGATGGCCTAATGGATACCTTAATGAGATGTAACACCTTAGAATATAGGGTATGAATCTCATGCATAAGGTATTATACATTTGGAGGAGAGGAACTAGCCATAAGTAGTGCAACTATCACTAATGGTTATTGAATTACTATTTCAGGTTGTGTTAGCTAAGTTGGTTGAGTTTTCCGCATTGGAGGTGTAAAAACATTATTAACTAGGGGATTTTAAGATTGATGAAGTCATCATACATATTTGTATGTTTGGACATAAAATATTTTAATTTTTTCTTATTAATTTCATCAAATTTGTTGGTAAATTTTACCATTGTAGTCTAGAAGGTAGGAAAATAATTTTTGTATATTTTAAAACTTTAAGGACTATTTGAGATAATATGGACTTATATCCATAAATTGGATGGGTGATAATGTTTGAAGATGAATATTTTTAGGTCTTATGAAATTTATATGTGGAGAGTATGGTATTAATTTGGATATATTCCCCATTTATTAGACTAGAGATAATTTAAAATTACAAAATTTTGAATAATGTAGGCATATTATTGATATATTTTTTTTAGTTAGACTATAGATAAGTCCAAATTATCTGAAATAGTCCCTCTTTTAAGAATGTTAATGTAAACAAATATAAAAAAAATTAAATATGACATCAAATTTAATATTTTATAAGTAAAATATGAGTATAAATAGAAAAAAGATACAAACCCTAAGTGTGTATAGGGTTAGGTTTTTTTTTAATCTAGAGCTTATTTTGAAAAACATTAAATTATATTTAAATAACTTGAAACCTTTATATAAAATTTATTTAATTATATAAATTACCTAAAAATCATAAAATCAAAAGTATGTAGCCCTAGTTTAGTGCAAAAAAAATTGGAGAATGCAAAATAGGGTTTTGAGAAATATTTGAAGTTAGTCAGGTTCACCAAATGTTTTAAACTTGTAGGATTTTAATTATGTAAATCATAATATTAAAGGCATGAGTTATCTAAATCGGTGAAATAATATGCAATAAATAACCATTAATTTGTTACAAATTTTGTCTTGCTTTTACTTAATAAAAATAGTAATTAATATGTGCAAATAAAGACTTAACTATAAAATGACTATCATAGAATATTTGGTTTTGAAAAATAGGTTAGGATAGGTATGAGTGTTGTTAATAGGGTCCCTAAGTCTGATTCTGCATTAGACAGTAGTGCCCCACCTAGAAAGTAGAACCATGCTACTCTAGTGTCCTCTTTGGAGGATTATTCTTATTTTTTGGGAGCACCTACACCTATTTTATGGGTTTTATTCCTACCTGTACAAAATTTGTAACTCTATATTGTGCATGGAATATCTAATTTAGTGTTGAAACCCTAATCCTCCTTAAAATTATGGCATGACATGAAAATGTGTGTTTGTTAATAGGATAGGTTAGACACCCTGAATACCCATCTTTGAAGAGAGTTTCCTACATACCAATACCTTGAGGAGTTATCAAACATGATATATTTCTGCCACCTAGTGCTTGGTGTAAGTGCAAGTGAATGCTAGAATGAGAGTGGTCTTGAATTCATTGAGTGTGATTTAGATTGGAAATCCTTGTAATCTAGGCTTAGTGCAAATTTATATGGTAGTATGGAGAATTAGGGAATAATACGGATCAATTACTTATATTTTTCTCAACTTGTTTTTTATTTGAAGAGGATTTTTGCATATACCTTCCATCTAGTGGATAGAGGTCTCATAGTCTTATATTTATAGTGATCTATAATTTGTGTAGATAATAAAATGTGTTTAGCCTAACCCTAGGAGGGGCATACATTTTAAAATATATATGTTCAAGAGACTTAGGTAAAGGGAAACTAGATCCAAGTTGGGTACACTAGCACCATGTGTTTCTTGTGTCCTTAATGTGGTTCTAGTTTCCAACTAGTAGGCTACTGGGCATAATGGGTTAAGATCTAGGACTAGGACTATGTTTGGGTTGATTGTAGATGTTTTTGGTCTACATAATGGTTGAAAAAGTGTGATAATATCTCTAGAATGGGTCTACAGACAAGTTCGGAATAGCCTATCTCAAGTAACACTCTTATCATCCAAATACCACTTTTAGGCGATTACACTTATCTAATGGCCATGTAAGTTCTAAGTATGTACCTATTTTATAACTAACAAGACATGAGCTTTAGTTCCAAACCCAAATGTTGACACTAGTTTCCTACCCTAACATAGGTGTCTAGTTCCATAAGGTCATAGAATATGTAAATGAAATGTATCATAATGATTTTCCTAAATGATTTAATGCAAGATATGTTCTGATATGAGTGACATATATTCATAATCACTCCTCATTCATTCCTCACCTAAACAAGACCTATCACATACCAATAGAACTTATCAATCATTCAATCAATCACTTTGATAAAGAAACCCTTCCCTATTTTCTCCCATTTCATATCAGTCATAGGGATAACACATACATAAGTCTACAACCTAAGCACCTAATTTGCCAAGTTACAAACTAGGTCACTGTTATACTTACTTTCCACATATTTCATGATTCACACACAAGGAAACACATAGGGTATAATTACATTAATTTTAGGTCCTATTCATAGTATTATATATTTAGTTAGTGCTCATTAACTGATGGGTCTTTGAGTTTAGTTCGACATCATGTGCCCACTAACCTATTTTTATTAGGGTATCATTTAAGGGTGAAGAAGAGTCGACCTAGGGTTTTTATCAATAACCTAAGAGAGATAAATATGAAAAATATAGAAAGACATCAATAAAAATTCAACAAATATCCCATAAAAGCTCAACTGATGGATTAAAAAAATATTAGGATGATATCATCAATGTAGGTGTCCAACTTTTATGCAAGTGTGCAGTGATTAAATGTAGTCTGAAATTATAACAAATGTAACTCATATTTATGTTATAGTCTTATGATTATTCCCAATCATTTCATATCCTTAAATAGAACATCAAAATAGATATACTCTCTCTCTCATCCTTTAGTCATGTAGTTGTATAATCATTTCTATATTTATGGCACATGCTAAATAAGGAAACTATGTATTATTTATTGTACATTATTGAATTTTAAATATTATTTTATTGTATTCAAACATATTTTTATTACTTGTGTGTCTATATTTTAGACTCAAAAAAGTAATAAAACATTTAGTGAACCCTTCCTATTTTAATGAGCCAAACCCCTATTTTTCATGTAGGGTTTTCTCCTTCTTCAAAATAATTTCATTTCAAATTTGTGTATTTTATCTTTAGATTTGATTATTTTCTACCCTAATTATGTAGGCATAGTTTACCAATTCTTAGTTAAATTTTTTATTTTTCGCTAATGGTTATGTGCTTCATAATTTTCTTATAAGTTAAAATCCTTATGGAGTCACTAATAGAGGGCCTTGCAAGGAAGACTAATTATTTTGATTGTTTATTTAATGTGCCTAATGATAAATATATTACATATGAAGATATTATATAATATAAAAAATAGGATAAATCTAATTTGTGTTACAATGATGATAATGAAAGAACCAATGATGCAAATTCAAATCTAAATGAGAAATGTAGTGATCATGACATTTATTCTTTTGGTTATCACTGTGACAATATTCCTCTTGTCTATGTTCAATCTAGTTATACTACTCATTTAATTTTGGATGAGGAAGTGTTTCAATAGTTAACTAATATTAATTTTTTTAATCCTTTGTAAAAGTATGATATAATATATATGTAAAATGTTACCATTAATAATTTTGAAAATAAAAATGTTGCATTCTTACATTCTTTAGTTACTTCAAAAAGGGAGTTTGCTTCTTCCTTTTACAATGATGAAAATGTCAAAAAATTTCAATATTCCTCCTTCATCTCTCATGATTTAATTTTTGATGAAATCAAGTGTGTTCATTCTTATCCAAGTAATACTCATGTTGAAAATTATATTCCTTCTTTGGATTATTCAAATAAAAATAGTAAAATTTATTCTCTCCCTCTAATTTGTGGTGAGAAAAAGGCATTATGTCTCCCATCATTCTTATTCAAGGGGGAAATGAGAGTGCATGTGAAAATCATAAGGAAATTACTAAATACCAGGTAATTTTATTGAACATAAGTAAAGTCCCAAGTATATTTGATATATGTTTTTCTAGGATAAAGTCATGTAAGTCAATGAAAATAAAAACTGGCATTTTCTCTTCTCTCCCTCCTTTCAAACTAAAAGTTAAATTTTCACTCATCCCTCTAATGGTGTTGTAAATGAAAGAGAAAATGTTTATTTTATTCCTTCCTTTGTAATTTATGATACAAAAGAGCAAATATTTACAAGTGAAGTTTTCTACTTTACTCTTGTTGAGTGTCACAAGATTTTAAATAACCTAGCACCTTGTAATGACAATGTTATCAACCCTCATGCTATACAACATGATATAATTAAAAAAAATTATCATGGTTACCCATTTAAAAAATGTTTTAAATCTATGTGATCATCCTCCCCTTCAAACTATAAAAGATTCAATAATGAATGTGTTCTATGTGCATGGTAATTGATAATTGATAGTAAAAGATTCAACCTATTACTACAATATGTTATCTATTATGACTAGCATGGGATATTTTCAACAATAATTCAACACTCTTAAGCTAAAAATTTATTCTCATGAGGCTATTTTTGAGGAAAATATATTAGCAAAGCAACTTATTTCTAAGGATGTATTTTAGCATCCTTATCCTTTAAAATTTATTATTCCAAAGTTATCCTACTTTGATGGACAAGGTGATCCTTATATTAATTTTTGATAATATATACACTCCTTTGAACATTGGGCCCAAAATTAGAGATCTCTCTTAAAATCTTTTCATCGTAGTTTAACCCAAAGGACTCTTAATTGGTTTTATAGTCTTCTAATTTATTCCTCATCAACTTTAAGAAAACTTGAAGATGTATTTGTATCAAATTTCCAATATTATACCTTACCTAAGTTACATTGGAACATTTTAAATAATTAAGAAAAATATATAATGAGTCTATAAAAGACTATGTTATTCAATATAAGGATGTTTTATATTCCTTAAATTATAGACCGTCAGACTTAGAAGTAAAATATATGTTTAGTAGAGGTTTTATTTCTCCACCAAAATAAAGAACATTTCATAATCCCTTTACTCCATTTGAGAACTTATATTTGGTTTTTAAAAAATATGAATGTGCTCTAGTGAGTACTCAAACTAAGTTTCTTATCACTTCACCAAAAACTATGCATGATAAGAATCATGTTTCTAAGGTAAATAAATGAGTAAAACAATATCATGAACCAATTAAAATAGATTATATAAAACCAATATTATATGTCAAATAATAAATTATAAATATGTTTAATAAAGGAAAGGAACATTCTTACATAGTATCTCCCATATATATACCATATACCTCTACCAAATGGTAGCCTCTTTATTTTGATTGGTACCACAATAGACTACATGATATATTATGTACACTATTGGATAATTGAATGATAAAACTTCCTCTTATTTCAAATTATCCACCACACTAATTTTAAAAGGTAAAAGGAAAACACTTTTGAGCTAACCATGGTATTAACATACACCAAGATAATTATTTTTTTGCTCTTAAGCAAAAAATTCCATAATTAGCTGACTGGGGAATTATTGTTTATTTAAAATACATATCTAGACCTATTTCATATACTTATCTTAGAGACTCATCTAATAAGATTGATCTATCCTTTGATTATCCTTTTAAGGAACACATGGTCCATCAAACTTCATATAATATGACTACTAGTAGAAGTCCTTCTCCTAGTGTAATCTCTAATGGGGTTGATTTCTTACATATTGATCCTACCAAGAAGCCATTGGTTGATAAAGTACTAACAAGAGGAACACAAGGAGGGAATGTACCTAAAAAATAGATATGGGTACCTAAATATATACATAAATATTCTTAGTAGATTTATATAGATACTTCAGAGTTAATGATAGAAACCAAACCAATAGTTCCATTATCACATGCTCATTACAGTAAAGATTTGTTATTTCCATTCATATTTCAATTCATATGGTGATTTATTTATTACCACTATAATTTAATGACATGTAAATATTTGTTATATAATTTACCATATCCAAACATACACTATAGAAACAAATTCAAGTAACATATATACAATGAATAAATAGCTAAAAGTACAATTTCATGTGAATCAAGGCTACCAAATACAAACATACCAAAATAGCATGATAAAAATTCCTAATTCTACTATGCACCATATGAATATATTAAGATCACCTTAAAATGTTCCTATTGAATACTACTTAAGTTGATGACAGAGACCTTTTATCTTCCCTATAATGTTCCTATTTACTACTACTTAAAATAGGGCATATGTTCATACTACATTTTTATGTTAAGGACCCAATACTTATATCTTTCCTAAAATGCTTAAAATATTAATATCTTATGCCCCTACAAGTTATGATCATGTAAAAAATTTCTAACTACCTGGACATAAGTGTCAGTCTTAGACCTGTACATTGATGTTAGTGTCTTACACTAACATAGGTGTCTAGTGTGATAAAGTCATCTAATTTTAAAATGAAACATATCCTAATGGTCAACCTAAGTTCTTTAATGTGAGATATTTCCTAATAAGAGTTGTATATATTCATAATCACTCCTCATTCTTTCCTCACTTATAAAATACCTAACATAGACAAAGGTAACCTATAAAAGCATTCAATCAAGAAGTTAATAAAAAAATATTCATTATATTATAATATTTTCATATCACTCATAGGGATATCACATACATAGGTTTGAATTACTGAAATAGTAGCTTAAGACACTGATTTTCTAATTTAAAAAGCTAGGTCACTATTGTACTTACTTTTCACATATTGCATGATTCACACAAAAGCCAACACATAGGGGAGAACTACATTATTATGAGGCCCACTTATTATCATTTTATATTTAGTAATCACTCATTGACAGAGGTAATTTTTGGGTTAGCTTGATAACATGTTCCCATTAACCCATTTTGCATAAGGCATCGTTCACGGGTAAAGAAGAGTGAACCTAGGTTTTGATCAATAAACTAATCATGATATACTATGCATAACATCTACATACATCATGAAAAAGATGGGAAAAAAAATTTTAAAAATGACAAATTTAAAAATGAATCTATATTATGGTTTAGACACATATGTCAATATCAATACATTATCCTTGATATAGGTGTCCAACTTAGATGTAACTGTCTAGTGGTTAAATATAGTCAAAACTCAAAATAAATGGAATGTATATTTATGTTATAGTATTGTGATAATTCCTTATCATTTTAATATCTAAAAATAGAAAATCAAACAAGATATACTCTCTCATCCTTTAGTCATGTAGTTGTACAATATTTTTATATTTATTACACAACTTAAATTAGGAAAATATGTATTAATTATTATATATTAGTGAATTATACAAATTACCTTGTTACATTCACACAAATTTTAATTACTTGTCTATTTATATTTTAAACTCAAGAAACATAAAACATGAATAAGTATATAAAGGATAGAGTTATCAATGAAATATAGAATAAGCTTAAGATACATTATTTATGTTTTATGACATATCTAGGGACTAATTTATCTTATATTGTAAACTTGTTAGATACTATCAGATCTTATATGATTTAAATTATAAAAATTAATATATGTGGACAAATTGATATAGTGTTTTAAATTTTGGATTCTTGTTCTAGTCCTATATGCATTTACGTTTGAATGTTGAAGAATCTATACATGAAACTAAAAAGTTTGAAACAATGATATTGTTAAGTGATGATTATTTAATCATTTCATTACATGATTATGTGTATTGGTGGTTTTTGAAATTTGGGTTTATTTTGACTTGATTTTATATGTTGAAATTACTAGGCATGTTTTATGTGATAACATGTGATAGATATATGAGAGCGATGACTTACAACTCATATATACACCCCCTTGTATCATCAAATACATTATAATTCACTCGCAGAGAGTTTGTGTGATTAGAATTGACTCAGATTTATGACAGATGCAATTTCTATAATAATTTTTTTAGCCAAATTAATGATATATCTAAATTTTTATCATTCCATTGTACTTTGTAGTTTACATGTGTATGTTGATGTCATAGTAGATAGAGGAATATTTTCCATGGTTTATGTTATTGTCTATGTATTAGTGATTTTACACACATGAGTACGATTAATTTATTGATATATACACTATTATTATATGCCCCTATGTGAAGGGGAAGCCCAATCATAGTGGGGAGGTGTGTGGGAGACCGATGGTCTATGGTTGGAGGTAAAACACTCGAATGATGTTCTACCTCTCTTTAGCTATTCAACCATTTAGAGATCATATGCATGGATATTACTATGGATAATTTATTTATTTGTGGGGGATCATTTAAATGTTGTTTGTTTGTGTGTGTGTGTGTGTGTGTGTGTGTGTGTGTGTGTGTGTGTGTGTGTGTGTGTGTGTGTGTGTGTGTGTGTGTGTGTGTGTGTGTGTGTGTGTGTGTGTGTGTGTGTGTGTGTGTGTGTGTGTGTACTTTGCACTTAAATGTAATTTGTAGAACATTATTATTGATGACTATTCAACACAATAGTGGCTATGAGATTTTTAAATAATTATGAATATTCTAACTATAGTGGTTGCATTCTTATATAAAGATATATTTATGGATTTTATGTACTTGACTCCTTCCAATATTCATCTTATGAAAAATATTCATGTTGTAATCTGTTAGAGGCTACTTGAAAACTAAATGCATCATAATATTAACTAGTGGGTTGTTACATTTATTTCTTAAGATAAATTTGTTAGTAATTAAATAATTATACATATTATTATGGATGATTTAGTATGGGAATGAATCCATAATTAAGTTTGATAGATGTCTTATTGAGGTTGAAACAAGGTTTCTAAAATTCACTACAGTTGTTTATCATTATGAAACACCACTAGGATCATATGATGTGATCTTAGGAGTGAATTGGATCTCTAAACACAAATCCAATGTTGATTATTTTGTTAAGAAGGTTGATTGTTTAGATGAATTGGTAAATCAACCCCAAATTTAAGGATATTATAAGATTTGAATATAAGGAAAAATTCAGCCATTTAGTTTAAAAAGTCTTAATGAAAGGGATGACAAGTGTTCCTAGTTGAGATGGATGAAATTGGTGAAATTAAGGAACCTCAATTGAAGACTATCCTTTTCCATAAGAATTTTAGGATGTTTCTTTCAAGAAGAATTATCAGGTCTATTTCTAAAGAGGTAATTTGAGTTCAACATTGATATCACTCTAGGGTCAGAACCATAGTCTAAGTCTCCCTAAAAAATGACATCAACTGAGTCAATCAATTTAAAATTTCAAGTTCAGGGACATTATACCAAAGGTTGATTTGACCAAGTGTTTCACCATTTAATGCACCTATAGTCTTTGTTAAAAGTAAGGATGAACCCCTTCATTTATGTATTGACTACCAAATGCCAAAAAAGGAAACAGTCAAGAACATGTATCATTTACCTTGCATTGTGATATTTTTGATCAAATATGTATTGAAACAATATTTTCAAAGATTTATGTTTGTGTTAGGTACTATAAATTTAAAATTAGAGAGGAATATATTATAAAAATATATTTCCAGACTCATTATGGGCATTACATGTTCAAAGAACTTCCTTCCAGACTAAAAAATACACCTACAACATTTACGAACCTTATGAATAGTGTGTTCAGGGATAACTTTGATTAGTTTGTGATAGTATTCCTTTATAATATTATCATATATTCTAAATGTGAATAAGAGCATGTTGAACATTTTTGTTTTTTTCTTAATAGTTTCAAAATCATAAAATCTATGTAAAATTTCCTAAGTGTGCCTTATTGAAAATAAGAGTAAAATACTTGGGACATATTATCTTTACAAAAGCAATTTTTGTAGATTCATCTAATATTAGAGCCATTATTGAGTGGAAAACACCCAAAAATTTACATGGGGTATACATTTTCATGGGTTTAATAAGGTAATGCATGATATTTGTGTCAAATTTCTCTAAGATAGCTAATATGATCACCACTTTTCAATGGAAAGAGTACCATTTTGTTTGGTTTTATAAGTGTGAAGAAGCCTTTGATGTTCTAAAACTTAGGATTACTTCACCGCTAGTGTTGTAGATTATGGATCCAAATGGTCATTTTACAATTATAATGGATGAATTAGGAGATGGTTTAGGAGTTATTATGCACGATGGTTCAATTGTAGCCTAAAAATTAAGGAAATTAAAACCTTATGAGGAAAATTATGCTCCTCATGACCTAGAATTAGCTTTCGTAGTTCATGCCTTGTAAGTCTGAAGGAATTATTTGTTAGGAAAGCCTTTGAGATTAAAATTCATAACAATAGACTCAAATATATATTTTTATAGATTAAACTTAATTAATATTAGAGGTGGATATTAGAATTGTTTCCATATTATGATCTTGACATTAACTATATTAAGGGCAAAGATAACAATATCTCAAATGCCTTTAGTTGTATAAGGTACATTGTGGCATTATCCACTATAATGATTAATTTTAGAGATTTTATAAAAAAATTATCACCCAAATATGATTTCTATGAACATGTAAAGAAAACATTAGCTAAGAATTCCCAAGATCATAAATATCATGGATTTTAATTTGTGAATGATGGGTTTCTGAGATATAATAGAATTTATGTACCTGATAGGGAAATTAAGATGAATATTATGATAAAGTAATTATACAATTATACATATTCACAATATCCTAGAGTGACTAAGCTATTAACATAATTAACACCACTACATTTCTAGAAGGGAATAAAAAAGGATGCAAAAGAATTTGTGTCTAGATGCTTAGAATGTGAACAAGTTAAGGATGAACATGTGCATCCTTATAGGATATTTCACCCACATTCCATAAGTGGAAATTAATTATCATGTATTTTTTTCAAGTATTTGCTATGTCCATAATTTTTCATGACATGATTTTGGTAGTTGTAGATAAACATACCAAAGTAGCTCACTACATTTCAGTTAATTTAAATGATGATGCACCAATGCTCTCTAAAAGGTTTGTAAAATAGGTATCTATATTTTATAGGTTTTTAAATATGATAATTCTAGATAAAGACCCTATGATGACTTATAGATTTTTACAAACCCTCAATTCATCTTTGGGTACAAATTTGAAGTTTAGTACAACTTACCAACTAAAAATAAATGGGAAAAATAATCGAGGATATTTTGAGGATGTATTAAATGGATCATAAATAAAAATTTTATTAACACTTACCATTGGTTGATTATTATTATAAAAAATAATTCCAATAAGCATTGAAAATTTCTCCTTTTAAGGCATTATATGGCAAGAGGTGTAGAACACCAATCAGATGGGTTATACTAGAAGATAGGGTGATTTTTGGACCTGATATGATTATGGAAATGGAAGAAAAAATAGAGTTAATAAGGCAATAATTGGCTAAATCCAATGATAGGCATAAAATTTATGTTGATATTAAAATAAGAACAAGGTAGTTCTCAATTGGATATTATTTGTTTTTAAGAGTAAAACCCCAAAGAGTTCTATTAAGTTTGGTAAATCAAAAAAATTGTCACCAAGATATGTGGGACCCTTAAAGATTATATAATTGATTAATAATATAATATATATACTTTATTTTCCACCAAATTTATCTCAAATGCATAAATTTTTTCATGTATCTTATCTTAAAAAGTATATAGTTGATCCATCACATGTTTTGGACTGGAATGTACAACAGGTTTCAGATCTAGGGGTGGTTATTATAGAACTATTTAGAAGAATTGATGCCCACAAGATTAGATTATATGATAGAGAAGTATCCCAAAGTAGGATCTAGTGGTACCAATATTATGAAGATAGTGCTACATGAGAAGATTACAAAGAATTCTTGAGGTTGTTTCCTCATTTATTTAAATGATTTTTTTATTTAATATAATTTTATTATTATTATTATTATTATTTTGAAATAAAATTATTCAATACTATGAAATATAGTAGGGGGAATAATGTTACATCATGTCCCACTCTCCAAAAACTACTTTTGTATAGTAGGGGATATGGAACTAATAATTTATAATTCTAATTTTCATGATTAGTCTAAATGCTTATGTTGTATGATTGGTAGTCATATTGTTTTTCTCATGATAATTTATATTATAGGAAATTTTAATATGTTAAATGTACTATGATCATATTTGACTATGTTTTCATTTTTAAAATTATTTACATTACAATGATTTATTGAGAATTTTATATACTAACTATTTAATTACTTGTTATAATGTTGGACTAACTAACTTTAGATTGATCAAGGTGGTTTTAGGAATTTCCCATCATCACAAGAAGTACAAAGGGAGAGTATCATTGGAGAGGAGGGTGTAGATATCAAAATGGGGGATTGAGATAATTGAACCAACCCCATATACACACCCACCACACTATTATTTTCTTGGGTGAAATGAATGGAAGCAAGTATTATGCTAATATGTTTGCTTGCATTATTTATATTTATAGATAGTAAATAATGTCTACATTTTTTTGATTGGTTACTTGTCTTGATGATTTAAATTAGCATAATATATGTAAATTTGTATTAATTGTTTATTTTCCATTAAAACTTGATATGAAATAAATTATGATTATTTATGTGCAAGGTAAACCATTTGTGTGTTATAACACTTAGGAGAGTGTTGGGCGTTTATTTATTTATTGCATCCCCCTTTTTATGACATAGTGATGAGGTAAATTAGGGTGAAATCACAAATAACAATTTAATTAAAAAAGAACTTTCAAAATTTGAATTTTATCTGGTTAATGGTTACTAGCAAATGCCAAGAAGTTTGAAAGAGAATAAATTAGGTTTTTTTATGAGGGAGTTAACTTGATATGATAGGGTTTTTAAAAGTAATAAGAAGAGAAAAATGTGGATAATGGTAACATAGTAATGAGGAGAACAAAACTTATCAAGTAAAATAAAAATCCTTAGTTTCACACAATTAGACACCACCCATTATAAAACTAAGTTGGTGAATCTTAAATTTGTAATTTGATTATTGACATTAGACATATTTTAGCCAGAAAATATAGTTATTCAATAGGGGTTTTTATTATATTTTTTCTTAATTTGTGAAATGGCATAATTTTATTATTTTGAGATAGGGTTTTAGGTTTATAGACTTGGGGATGGAATTTGGTTCCATCTACAGGTTTATAAATAGGATGTTGAGCCTATGTGTGATAAAAATTTGAATTATATAAGAAAAAATTTTACTTTAGAACCTAAGGTTTCAAGTTTATAAACCCAAGAATGGAACTTGGTTCCATCCATATGCCTATAGAAATGAGGTTGAGTCATATTTTGGAATAAACTATGTATTTTTAGGATAAAGGAACCTAAAATATTAATGGTTAATAGTTGTGTAAATAATATGAGCATAATAATTTCCTAAAATAATAAAAAGGCACAACATTCTGTGTTTTGTTCTATTCTTGATAACTGGCAATTTTATATGAGCTCCATTATTGGAAAGAAAGATGTAATGCATATTACTCATGTATACATTTAAATTATAAACTTAAATGGTATAAAATCTACGTAAAATATTATACAAATTTAAGCATGAGATAAGCGTGATAATGTAACTAGCTCAAGCTTGTTCAAGTTAAAGGTTGCCTCAGTACTTGTCTTGGGTGTTATGAATTTTTTATAAGCGTGATAGAAGAATATTGTTTTTTTTTAGATAAGTTATTATACATGGCATATTTAAGTATATATACTTATGTACATTAAATATATAAATTTGTAGTTGTATTCATTTGTTTTATGGATTCATCTTAGAAGATTTGAACGTCAATACAAAATATAAATAATAAATAAGATGCACACCACAAACACACATAGATATGTACGGATGTATCTATCTATGTACATACATATATGTGTGTGTCTGCACGTGTACACACACACACACACACACAAATCTATGTATATGTATTTAGGTATATTTATATATAAATATATATACATATGAGGATTTTAGCATATTTGTATGTTATCAACTTGAAGGATGAATCTAAGCATATATAATGATAAAATTAGTTACTTAGAGACTTACTTTATTTGTACGTATAAATTAATGTGGTTGTGTGTGTGTGTGTGTGTGTGTGTGTGTGTGTGTGTGTGTGTGTGTGTGTGTGTGTGTGTGTGTGTGTGTGTGTGTGTGTGTGTGTGTGTGTGTGTGTGTGTGTGTGTGTGTGTGTGTGTGTGTGTGTGTGTGTGTGTAATTGCATTCATCTATGGATGCAAATGTGTAGTCAAACTCATATTAGGATATCAAACCTGAGCATATTTTCATTTCTTTTAGAATGAACTAGTACAACCGTAGGTTATAATGGGAAAAATCTAAGTATAAACTATATAATTGACTGTATTATTGGAGTGGATAATTGTCCATTGGTTGTATGAATAAATAATAGGTTTTGGAATAAGTAAATTTTTTAAGAACTATTATATGTATATTAAATAAATATTTATAGATGATGTATTATTTATAATGGTTCTATGAATTATACATGTAATCAATAGGGCATATCTTGTTTATAAAACATTTATGGGTTATAATCCTATATCAATTAAAATATGATATTTACATGTAATGTGGAAATAAATGAATAAGTCTAGGAAGGACAAAGTTATCAATGAAATATAAAATAAGATTAAGATACATTATTTATGTTTTATGAGCTATATAGGGACCAATTTGTCTTATATTTTAAAATTGTTGGATACTATCAGATATTATAATATTTGAGTTTCAAATAGTAAGATATGTGGACAAGTTGATATAGTTTTTTAAAACTTAGATTCTTGTTATAGTCCTATATGCATTTAGGTTTGAATGTTGAAGAACATATACATGACATTGACGAGTTTGAAACAATGATATTGTTAAGTGATAAGTATTTATTCCATTCATTACATGATTGTGTGGAATGGTGGTTGTTTAAATCTGTGTTTATTATGCCTTTATTTTATATGTGTAAATTACTAGGCATGTTGTATATGATAATAAGTGATAGATATACGAGAGTGCTAACTTACAACTCATATCTCTACGCCTACTATAATTTAATAGATTATGATTCACTAGAAGAAAGTTTTTTTTAGTATAATTTACTTGAATCCATGCAATATATAATTTATAGAGTGAAAACTTTGGCCAAATTAATTCTATAGCTGAGACATTTTCATTCCAATGTACTTTTTAGTTTACATATGTATGTTGTTGTCATAGTAGATATAAGATTTTTTTTCCATGGTCTATGTGACTGTGCATGTATTAGTTATTTTATACACATGGGTTACATTTTATTTCTTGATATCTACACTATTCTTATATGCCCTTATGTAAATAGAAGGCCCACTCTTGGGGGGAGGTGTCTAGGAGACCAATGATCTATGGCTGGAGGTAAAACACTCCAACGATGTTCTCCCTAACTTCAGTTATTCAACCATTTAGGGATCATACTCATGGATATCACTATGGATCATTAAGTTATTTTTTAGGATAATTTATATTGTTGTACATATATATTGTATAATTGACTTTGCAGTTAAATTGAATTTGTAGCACATTATTATTGATGACTATTCAACACAGTAGTGGCTATGAGATTTGTAAATAATTATAAATACTGTAACAATAATTGTTTTATACTTATTTATACTCATATTTTTGGATTATATTTTATATTTTATGTACTAGACTCCTTATAGTATTCATTTTATGAGAAATATTTATTTTGTATTCTATTAGAGGTTATTTGAAAACTAAATTTATTATAATATTAACTAGTGGGTTAATACATTTATGCATTCATTACTTAATATACATATATTTGTCAAATATTAATTATATATATATGATTATGGATGATTTTATAAGTAATCTATATGGAGGTTTAAAAATGATTATGTAACTTTTATGGAACCCAGATGGGGTCTTAAAAGAGTTTGGTTGTATAGATTTAGATGTTGGTAGTTTAGAATGATCAATACAATCATAAGAAGGGGAATTAATATTTATATTTGGTAAAATGGGTTTTGTTCAATTAATTTTTAGAGAAGGTTTATAATATAGTATAACCCATATTTATTCAAATACTCATGTGGTGTTTAGTAATGGTGTACTAATGGAGGGTAGATAACCTTCAGGTTCTGATTCAATATCAGATGAGATACAAATGACGTGGATGTCACGGTTGAAGGAATATATTTTTTCTAATGTATTTTGATAATGTTTTACATATAAATCTCATGATTGGGATTGGGTTATGATGTAATTTTCATCATAATTCTGAGAGATAGTGCATGCCTTAGATTATGTAGGAGAATCAAATACAGATACACCTATATTTCTAAATTTATGAGGAATCACTATTAAAATATATTGAAAAAAAATTATTACTGCATATTCATTACAAGTTAATCAATCCTCTATGTAATTAGATTCATATGCATGCATGTATGTGGAGTATTAGTAGTATCATCAATTAATAGAATGGTATGATCACATAGAAATAAAGGAGGGATCTATATTTCTATAAAAGGAGGTAATAGAGTTGTATTACAAGTATTTTACAATTAATTTGGTTCATCATCATCTGAATCAGCAAGAGTAACATTTAAATCAGAATGTATGCTAAAAATTTAGGGAGAGGTGGACTATTAATGTGGGAAATAGTTGAATGAGATATTAGGATTTCAATTTTGGTAGTTGAATACTCCATGGATTATGATTGTCTTAATGTTGGTAGTATTTTCCATTGTGTATGAATTTGATACATTTACTACCTGAACAAGCAATGGCCTATATATGATGTGTCCATGGGTGACCAAGGATCATATTGTAATATAAATGAAAATCAATAACCATAAAGTTAGTGAAAATTTTCATGGGTCTAATGGTAAGTGGGATCAAAATATAACCTAGTTGTTTTTTATTGGTATTATCAAATCCTTTACATGTGAGGAGTGTTTTTTTGAGATTTTATTCAATGTATACAATTTTTTGAATTAAACAAAGATAGGTGGCATTAATACCTAATCATTCATCTAATAGAACTTTTTGAATGAGGGTATTATTGATCCCAATTTTGATAAAGAGAGGTGGACTCTCTACTCAAAATAGAATCTCTTCATTAATCATATCTTCTTCAATAAATTGTATGAAATATTTTGTGGATGGGTAAATTATTTTGATTATATGCACTTATATAAGTGGAAGATTGCTAGAAGGGATTTACAAATCATGAGGTTATGATTATTTAATATTTTTTAATTGTTGCATAAGAAATTTATGATGATATGGTGAAGTTCAAACTAATTCCATAAAGGGAATTTTTCAAGGCATTGAGTTAAGTTCTTCCAAAGAATTTCCATGTGATTTAGAAGATGAAGAACCAGCACAAGGTTTTTGAGAAATGAAAATTTTCATGGGTATAAGAGAACTAGGTTGTTGTTCTGGCTATGGAAGTGGTTCATCATTTGGTTCAGAAGATGTGGTTGTATTATAAGTAATGTTTAATTAGTATAAGTTTTCTTATCTTTAGTGATAGGATATTTATTATCATGTTTACATCTATGGTTATCTTTAGTTACATTCACATATTGAGAGTTGGTGTAATATTGATCATAAATGGCATCAATTGCACAAATATTATCATTTGAATTTTGTGTATTATAAGTAAAAATGTATTTTTTAGGTCCTAAGGATATGGGGTTATTTACATGTTTCTTTTTAGAAGATTTAAGATAGTCATTAAGACATAATTTGATCATAACATCATGGCCAAATGTGTCATCTAACATGAAGTAAACCATAAATTTGATAAGTGTGTGACATGTTTCATGAGAATGACTGGTATCATCATGAAACAAAAATAATTTATTAGGATCATACCATGAATGGAGGGAACTATTTTTATAGGTGAATGGTTTAGATGGAGATAAAAACTAATATGTTTGTGTTGCCTTTAATGGTGAGTAGGAAGTAATTTGTTTTTTTTACTACTCCCATTTTTATTGGAGGAGATTGATATTATGAATTAGCACTTCTAATTACATTAGTTGAAGTTTGGAAAGAGTAATTTATTGAGCTATGTATTTTTAAGGTTCTAAGGATATGGGTTTATTTACATGTTTCTTTTTAGAAGATTTAAGATAGTCATTAAGACATAATTTGATCATAACATCATGGTCAAATGTGTCATCTAACATGAATTAAACCACAAATTTGATAAGTGTGTGACATGTTTCATGAGAATGACCGATATCATCATGAAACAAACATAATTTATTAGGATCATACCATGATTGGAGGGAACTATTTTTATAGGTGAATGGTCTAGATGGAGATAAAAACTAATACGTTTGTGTTGCCTTTAATGGTGAGTAGGAAGGAATTTGTTTTTTTCGCTACTCCCATTTTTATTAGAGGAGATTGATATTATGAATTGCACTTATAATTACATTAGTTGAAGTTTGGAAAGAGTAATTTATTGAGCTATGAATTGGATCAAATTATTTCATAAAGAAATCTTGTCTTTTAGCTTGATCAAATGTTTCATTTAGAGTTTGTGGAGAAAAACTTTGAAAATTATATTGAAGAGAAGGTGTGAAAGAAGTGGTGAATAATTTAGAAAGGTTATCATTACTCATGTTATGATCTAATTTATGAGATAATGATTTCCATATTTAGATGAAAGAATGGGCAAATTTTGACGATAATTGCCTAACATTGATAAAATGACTAAGATAATTTTTAGGATATTATTTTGTTAAAATTCCTTAACTAAAGCAATGACCAAATCCTATAATTAGGAAATATAATTTTGAGGGAGTTGATTTTGCCATTCTAAAACATCTCCTATAAATGTTTTGAATAAAAGTATTATAGTATCAAAAGTATTAGTTTGGACCCATTCCTTTTCTAGTTTAACAAATGATTTAAGAGTTAAGATCTTAAGATCCATCATATTTAATGGTTGGAGATATATTTACATTATAAATGGATACTATGAGAGGAATTAATGGTTCACTTTGAGTATTTTAAATAAATTTTTATGCATAAGAGGTTGAGGAATGATATTCCCATTGTCATATCAAGAGGAAGAGGAATAAAAATTTAGTTATTTTGATGAATGATAAGAGGAAGTTGATTAGTCATTTGTAATATGTGATGTATTTTCATCCTTAGGGAAATTTTGGTCATTTTCATAGCATTCATTTGTTGAACCATTTGAGCAAGAACTTGAGTGATATCGATTGGTGTATTTTGATTGCTAGTAGTGAGAGGAGGTTTATGAGTTTGAGTATTAGTGTTGGAAGGAGGAAAATTCCCAAGGTTAGGGATATGAATATATCCTATAGGATGATTCCTTGTGAGATTATTTTATATGTTAGTATATATTGATCCAATGGTATAATAAGGAGGTATAGATATAGTATTATTAGGAGAAGTGTGAAATGGGTTAGATCCATCTAAATGATTTCTTTGGTTAATTTGAACTATGTTATAGTCAATAGAGTTAGATTAACATGGGAATAAATGCACCATGATAGATTATCCTCTTGGGTGGATAGGGTGGGTAAGAAAAAACAATCAACATATCTTATAAATGGGTTAAGATTATCAATAAAGATTATGATAGGTGATTTTATGATGTTAATAAAGGTGTAAATGATAAAGATAATGTATAGTTTTTAAGGTAATTTTTTATAGTAATAAGACTAAGTTAGACACTAATTAGACTAAATTAGCTAAATAAGTTTGATTCTCATAAGAAAGTGAACTATGTTAGCCAAGATATTTGAATTCAAATAGGTTGATTTAGTTGATTTATGAAGATGGAAAATAAAATGGTCAGATAGTGAACTAAGTTGGCTAAGAGATACAAAGCCAAGCAGGTTTATTGGGTTAATTTTTGGATAAGGAAAATAGAATAATCTGATGATAAATTAAGTCAGTTAGTAGATATTAAATCAATTCAGCTAATCTATTTAGATAAGCATGATAATAGATAAATATGGAATTAGACTAGGTCAAGCTAGTCAACTTAGAAAATCATGAAAATAGGTTAGTCTATATGCTAACTAGGCTGAGATAGTTGAGCTAGTTAGAAAAATAGACAAATAAAACAATCTATAAACTAACTAGGTTAAACTAGTCAATCTAATTAGAAAAATATATAATAGAAGTAATGTTTAAACACACATCACCAAAATTTTATCAATGTTCACTAATACAATCTACAATACAACATATATTGGTAAATAACATGTAGCAAGAATGTAATTTAAATTTAATTATCCAAAAATATGATTAGGAAGTTTGTACTAAAGATTATGATTGATAGTGGAGGCTTTCAAAGATATTAGCTTTTTTATTTGATAGTGTTATCCCAATGATTCAGATCATTAACTATGGAGAAAGAGCCATTCTCATATCCCACTAAACCCAATTTCAATGGTAAGCTAGAATTAAGTTCTCAAAGCTAACCGCTGACCATGTTTATCTCTATAGCATAGATGTGAGTATTTGGGAAAGCCCCTCGCACCAAAATATCTATAAATAATAGACAATAACTATAAACACAATATAATGCATCCCTTCACAATAGAAGGTATGTAGTTTTAAAATGATTCAATTATTTTGGGGATTATAGAATGTAAAACCCTAAGTAGATAAAGAGATGAGTATATAAACCAAGGAATAAATATAAAAATATAAATAAGCACTAATTTTTACATAATTGATTTATTTTATTAGCCTATAAATAGAAAATAATTGTAAAGGAGATAGTTATCTAGAAAATATGATTAAAATAGATAAGTGGTAGGCTATAAATTGATGCAAGAACAGTGCAGGTTGTCATCAATAGGAAATATGTGTTAGATTCCTCTTCAAACATTGGCATTTTCATTTTACCAATAGTGTATTAAACTAGTGTCCTCATGTGTTGTGCTAATGATGTTGAGAAGATATAATGGTGAGTCATTGGGAGGATGTTTGCCTTGTTTTGAGAAGCCTATTTTTGTATGACTATGTCTTGAATCACTATCTATTCTATATTTTGATTGATATCAATGTGAAACCCTAAGCCTCCATGTTTTCTAGGGTTTTGAGGAACACAAGTAGAATTAGAGTGGAATTATTTGGTTAGGTTGGACATGACCTCGACACCCCATGTGTTGAGTATTACCTACATACCAATACTAGAAACCTAAGTAATATAAGACTTTGGTTGTTGTAAATGGGTTTATATAGAATTGTGGAATAATAGGGATAAATGACCTTGGTTTTCATAACTATTTTTGATTATTTTCATGAGAATTGCATCTATTTTCCTCTAGTGGATAAATGAATAAAGAGTGGTTTTTATATAGTGTTCTGGTGATCATCGAGATATGAAATGAGTCTAAGTTGACCTTAAAATTATTTGAGAAGTGAAAATCTATTCATTAGGGGTAAATAAGGCTAAGGGTCAATAATGTTTCCCCTTTGCCACTAACACAATGTGTTACAGATAAAAGGGTTGTGTTATTGTCTAGGTGGTTGGAATGGGTGAAAAAGGATATAGAATGCCTAACATATGGCCTATTGTGGATTTTTGGTGTATTTTTGAATGGGATAAGTGTATATATAAGATATAAAAATATCAATAAAGTATCGAAGATAGGTATAGGTGTAAGATAAGGATAGGGTGGTATCAAGTGACAATCATTGCATTAAAATGAAATTTTAGATGTCTACATTCACCCCCCTTTATTCTAAAAATGTAGAAGATAAAAATGACTAGGATAAAGGAAAGAGAGATATGCGTAGACTTACTTAAGAGACAAAGCCTGTGAATCTGGCATTTGAGTATCCAAACAATGCTCAATTACATGTTCTATGAATTAAACATGTGTGACTCAATATTTACTTAATAAATATCAAATGTGAAAGAAAAATTTATTAAAGAGATAAGGGATGGGAAAAGAAATAAATACACCTCATTGGTTATGTGAACCAATTCAAAAACTTGGTGACATCTTATATATGTGTAGATGTTGATCAAAGTGGTGAATAACTTTGACTGGGTTGATGGATTGCCTAATCCCCATGAGGTGGTGGCCTAATAACTCAATATGGACTTGCATCCATTATCTCCCACCCTTGTTTAATGGATAATAATATGTGAATAACTTGGATTATACTGATGAGTTATCCAACCCTCATGTAAGTGTATCAAAAACTCAAGTAGGCTATGACTCCATAATTGCCTATCAATGTGTAGTAGATGCATCTGAAACTACGTGATCTAACCGAAACTATGTTAGATGTCTCTAAGCCACACAAAAACTCTAAAATATAAAAATGGCTCTAGGCCAATTAGGAATGCTAACCAATACAGATAGAATGTGACATCAATATAGTGTGATCCTTATAAAAACCTGGTCCAAAACTAGTGCATATGGTGTCTGGAGTATATAGCATAGATAATGGCATGGATTTGTCATTTCATCTGAAATAACTAGTGTCAAACTCAATATATGGGAAAAATGTGTCACATACATGCCCCTAATTTTGACATTTGTGTATAGGAACTTTAGATTAAGTCATAGTAATCTATGTTTGTGACTATATAAAACTAAAATAGGAGTGATAATTACAATTATTATGCCCCAAATCTAAGCAAACATGTGTAATGTATGTAAAAACTAAGTATATACTAAACATATCTTATAATCTATGACTAAAAATATGATAATCTAAACTATAATTGTTGTACCTTTCTAAAAATTATGGAAGATTTTGTGTTTGAGGCTTCTGAATAGTATCATGGTTGCATTTTACAATAATGCATTACACTGTAGATTATTATAATGCATTATTGACCAAATGTGTTATTTTTAATGAAAACTAAGATTGATCTATATGTGATTATGTTTCAATATATTTTCCAGAGTTTGAGATTTGTATCTATGTTTATGTACTAAAAACTATGTTATAAATTCACTAGGATGTCTTGATCTCTGTGACAAAACCCTATTAACACCTCTTATTGTGAGAGGATTTATTAAACCTACACAATAACTATCCTCAAAATAAAATATATGCATCATGTGTGTAAGACTAAAAATATATGATATTTGCATGATAAACCAATATAAAGCATATGCATGACATCAAAATTTAAAATAGTATTATGTATGTTAGATATATAATTCACAAATTTGTCAAGATAGATATAAAAATGTAAGCATGTATATGAATAAAAAATGTAAATATAATCTACGTAAACTATTGAGGGGTATGGGGCATGATATCCATTAAGGCACCCAAGGAGAAAGGAAATATGCATGATATCCTTCATGGAATTTAAAAATATATGTTAATGTAACAAGAAAGAGATAGGTGTCATATTCATGATGCATACATTAAAGCATACATACAAACACATGATGCACACAAAGTAGGCCAATGGGTCACAATACAAGGGACTTGGGCACATATCACTAAGTCTGAGATATAACACACATGAAAGGACATGTTATAATGTCCACATACATAAATACCAAGAAATTATGGCTTAGAGACAAACACAAGGACATTTAAATTTTTCACATACACAATCAAGCAGTGCACATAAGGACATGGGCACATGTACATATCATACATATAATAAAATGAATTGGATTAGAGCCATAAATCAATGACATATTAAAATGACCTCGAGTAGATGTAGAAGGAAAGAGACATAATAAAATCTAAACCAGTAAATCTAGAAATTAAATTATGAGTAAGTATGTGGTACAAGTTTGTCTAAGATCAAATATGTACATAAGATGAGTTTATAGTAGTAATAGTTGACAAAAAAATAGTGTGGTATAGGATTATCAATATCAATATATAATCAATGTTAAATATTTGATATGGATTATAGAAATATATAACCTATAAAATTGGAGGCTATGGGTATGATTCCCCTAGTGGGTTGATATTTCAAAGCTGATTTTGTGTATATGTGTATATGCCTCCAATGGGTAGATAGTGGAAAATATAGATCTATATAGAGGACTAGAGTTATATAATGATCTATGGACACTCAAAATTAATGATTGAAGCATGTATGTATGGTAAACTGACTATACTAGCATGATATCATATGTAGTACTTGGAAAATAGAAAGAATGTACACATAGAAACACATACAATCTGAAATTTGTATTTCTAGAGAAAATTTTGAATTTTTTTGTGTTGTGTTTTTGAACATATTATATATTTTTTTGTTTTTTATAAGTATTATATATGTACAAGTAACATGAAAATGAAACTATATACAAGTATCAAGGTAAGAGAAACTATGTACAAGTAAATTGTGAGAACATGATAACTAATGAGTCTTGTGAGAGGCTTGTTATCAAGGTGACATATATCAAGTAATGGATCAATGATCGCGCATGATGTGTGAGGAATTATTTCAAATATAGAAACTAAATGGACTAAATCATCTATAACTGAAGCTGACTATGAAGTATTGCCATGAATTTAGGGAGCTAACTAAAATGGCTTATGAAATATGTAACTTCGGGACCCATCTAGTGGAAAAAAAATGTAACTATCATGGATTATTTATGTGGAGTACATTTGGGACTCAATAATATTGATCTTGGTGTGAATGCGGAAGAGAATCTCTCTACAATCCATAACATGTCTATGACATAGCAGTCTCTCTAATAAATGCCTTTGTAGGAGAGTTTGTATACGTGGTAATACTATAGAATTAGACCTCATTTGCATTTGTGGATCAATTGATATCTAATATGTGGTAATGAATGTATTATTATTTATTATTATGTAGTTGGCTATGGATTAGGTAAAGGATATTCATATGGAAGACCCACAACTATAATAACCTGATTAACATGTATAAACTTAAGACATATGTGTAGGGTAGAGGGGATGGCTCAAAAATTTTATATCCTGGGCCTACCCAATAAGATGTCAAATGTGCTAGAAGTAGGTACCACTATCAATTTGGTGACCATATGTGCAGGACCAACCTTTAATGGAAGTAATATCTTCCTAATGGTGTTTAGAACATGGCCACTAAAGCCATGAATAACTGTATATGTCAAATAAATATCCTAATCTAAATATCCCAAGTGTTATAGAAGAATTATAGTGTACATATTAATTCTAAACCATTGTCAACCATGACACTCTTAATAGGATTATAATAAATTTAAGCTCATATGAAGATTGCATATAAATTTGAGTCATTGTCAATGATCTCCTATTCTGACAGAGTGATAAGAGGCCTAGCTAGTACTTTAGTATGATACACACCAATGATATTATGTACAAGGTATGTCTCCATTATATGAGTATGATAAGATGTTAGTGGTGGATGTATCTGATAAGTATAATTAACACTAAAAGTGTATAATGTCTCATTATATTTATGCTTTGGTAATGGATCCAAAAATATTTGCATTGATTTTCCTTTAGTTGGTTGTGATTTTGGTAAGACTATAGGAGTATTCACATCAATTATATTAGCCTCTATCAAATCATGGACCTTATGTCCTAAGCTAATGCATCTATTTTTTGTATGGTTAGGGGATTTGTAATAATCAAAAAATTCATTAGAATCATAGTTCTTTAGAAGAGGTGTAGTCATATCAATCTCTTTGATGAGAGGGAGAGATATGACATTGCATTCCAAAAGTCACTAGAGTACATGAGTTTGTGGTTCGGGAAGATTTGTAAAAGGCCTCCTTGGAGGAGTTGATAAAGCCAGATAAAGAATTAGATCTGATGTTTCATTAACAATCATATTTTGTTCATTCTTGTTTTCATTGGGCCTCACCTTATACGGGGCTTATTTAAACTCTTATTAGTGGAATCCAACCTACTTGAGTACTTTAATTTTTCTATGGAGAGAAGTTTGACTTCATGTTCCTCCCCTATATGACATAAATCTATAAATGATCAAAACTTTTTGAATAATATATATTCAAGTAATGTTGGTAATAATATTTTCTTGAATATGTCTTAGGGTTATCTAGCTATCATTGGGCTATTCATATTTTCTAATATAATTTTATATTGTAAGACATTTTCAGCTATTGGCCCATTATATTTTTTCTTGAGTTGCACAATTTGAGCATATGAAACTGTGTCATTGATATTGATTGAAAAGTGTGATAAAAACATATCAACATGTGGATTAAATGTTGTAATGGAGTAATTAGGGAGATAATAGAACTATTATAATGTGAAATCCTTTAAACTATCAGGGACAAATTAGTCAAGAACCAATCATAAGACATGTAGTCTAATGTTACATGAAAATCATGTATATGATGCTCTTAATCACCCATACCATCATACAGATTAAGCTTGGATGACACAAATATGGATGGAAAAGGATTTTTCACTATATGTTGTGTCAATGGTGTATGTAGTATCACATGAGAGTCCAAGGCATGAGATGGTCTAGGAGCACCCTAGTGAAGAGGTAACACCTTGGCCAATAGATAATGGATCTATTCCCTTATGGATTTTACATCTAAAGAAGATGGGTGTGTACTATCCAAATGAGGTGTTTCCACTAGTGAGAGTTGGCTAGTTGTAGTAGGTTTTTGTAGAATATAAGTTATCCCAATAGTAGGTTTAATAATATTACCGTCTATGGGGTCAGAGGATTGACCTATAATGGATATAAGAAGCTCTTCTTAAACAACATGGATAAGGTCATCTTGCATATCTGAATGTTATACAAATAAATTATTGTCATTATTTCTTATTGGTCTCATCAAATCAATTAATAAATTATTGTATTGTAGGTTGGGAAGTAGGAAAATAAAAATTTACATATTTCAAACCTTTTATGGAATTAATTATATTAAATATTATAGAAATAAAATAATGAAATAGATCTCAATGTTTTAAATTAATTACTAAGCATAGAAATTAAAAGGATACAAACCCTAAGAACATCTAATGATAAGGTTTAGATGTTATTTTAAATAAGTAGGGTTCACCAAATGATTTAACTATTTTGGGGATTATGGAATGTAAAACCCTATTAGATAACTAGTTGAGTATATAAATTAGGGAATATATATATATATATAGTAATTATAACCACCTCTAATTTATGTAATAATTTATTTATTTGATTAGCCTATAAATAGTAATAAATAATAAAGGAGATACTTAGCTAGAAAACAAGACTAAAATAGATGAGTTGTAGGCTAGAACTTGATGTAAGAATAGTGTAGGTTATCATCAATAAGAAACAAGTGACAAATCCCTCTTTGGACAATAGCATGGTCCCTTTACCAATAGTTAACTATGCTAGTGTCCTCCTATGTCATGCTAATGACCTTAATAAGATATAACAATGAGTTTCAAAGAGGATGTTCACCTTGTTCTGAGAACCTTGTGTCTGTTTGACTAATTCTTGAATCAGTGTCTATTCCATGTTTTGACTGATCTTAGTGTGAAACCTTAAGCCTCCATGTTTGATATTGTTTTGAGGAACATAATTATAAGTATAGTGGAATTAGTATGGTAGGTTGGATTTGACCTCAACACTGCATGTGCTAAGCATTTCCTACATACCAATACATCAAAATGGGATAAATCCTAATGTAATTCTCCCAATATAAGTGTTAGTGCAAGTATAAGTGAATGATAGTATGATTGTTGGTATAGATGCTTTGAGTGTGTATTGATACTAGAAACCTCATTAATCTAAACTCTAGGTTGATGTAAATGGGTGTATATAGAAGTAGGGAACTATTTTTGAGTTTGTTCATGAGAATTGTGTTTAATTTCCATTTAGTGGATAGATGAAAAGTGTGGTGTCTATATAGTGTTTTTGTTCTTGTCGATACATGAAATGAGTATAGGTTGATCCTAAAATGCTTTGGGAAGTGTAAATATATTTTTAAAGGGTGAAGAGGGCTTATGGTCAATAGCATTGCCCCTTTGCCAATAGCATGGTGTGTTATATACCAAAGGGATGTTATATTGTTCAGGTGGCTATAATGGATAAAAAGGGTATTAGATGCCTAAGAGATAGCCTATTGTGGCTTTTTAGTATATTTGGGTATGGATAAGTGCATATATAAGATGAAAAGGGATCAAAAGAGGCCAAAAAATAGGTATATGGCTGATCCACAACTCAGAAGTTTTGGTTGAAAGATAATTCAAGAAACAAGAACAACACAATTGTAATAATGCTATCTTTGAGAAGAGATGTTTTATTTCTCAAAATTATAGATATAACATATGTTTATCTCTAGGAAGAGATGTCTAATTTCTATTTTGGGTTACATCTTAATTTATACACATTTCTAAGGTAGGAGGAGGTTGTGGAAGGTCACCAATATTGAGGGAGATTAAGTGGTTTGACTTCCATGATTTACAATAATATAGAATTCAAAGAATTATTATTTTTAGAAACTTACTATTTTTAGATTGCGCTACTAAAATTAAAATTAGGGAACTTCCATTTGGTTTTTCACTGATAAAATATCAGTGCCATCTCATGATGTTCCCCTCATTCTTAGCTTTCCAACGATTCAAATGGGGAGTCAAACAGAGCTATGGTGTAAAATTTATGACTCTTGGAAGTTATACCACCAATAGGGGTAGAACCATCATCTAAATTGTTGCCTGAAATATTGCTCAGATCAAGGGCTAAGCTAAAGATAGGGTGGTCTCAAGTGACACTCATTACATTACAATGATATTTTAGATGACTACGTAAAACTACTAGTACATTATTTCTAAGAAAAGCCAAGCAAAATGAAAATAAAGGTGAAAAACAGTTTTCTTAAAAACCAAGTTGTAATTTTTCAAAGTAAATAAACAAGTAGCTAGCTAAAAATTAAAAGTGATTGTAATTACTATAAATTAAGGGTTATTTTATTTTGTCTATGCTAGAAAATTCAAACATACAAAAAAAGATTGAGCATGTCGATCTAGTTTTTAAAATTATACAGAATAAATTTAATTTATATAACTTGGTATGTTATAAAATATGTGAAAATAAAAAAATTGAACTAGGTTGAGTTATTTTGATTCTAGAAAACAAGCACATAACTAGATCAAACTAGTCGATCTAGTTGACTGTGTGTACAGTTTTACAGAACTAAAAAATCAAGAAAAAATAATATAAATCCATTAAAACTAACTAATGGATCTCTTATCACACAACACCAAATAAGAGGGTACCAAATCCTCTAGGCAAATGAAATTATTCAATAACCCTAGCTAGGCCTATAATACATAAAATAAATATAATATAGTGTACATTAAAGCTTATGGCACAAAGGGGGATAGTTATTAAATATAATAAAAAATGCAATGAGAACTCTACTCAAGTCAATGTAGAGGTAATCTAAGAAAGGAATATCTACTACTTTGTGCAATATCTAATATCCTAAATGAAAGAGTAATATTTAGGAATACTTACCTTTAATTGAACTTTTCATGCTTCCATATATCACTTAGCCAATGGTGATTGGCAACAAGTTTTTGTCTCTTTGTAAGGTTCACACTATAGAAATCAGCTCTAGGATAAAAAACTTGTACTTTTCATCCAATGCATTCCCACAATACAAGTTTTTTTCACTCCAAGATAAAACACTAAACAATGACTCTTCCAATTAGAAATAGCAAAATTGAAAGCTATGGTAATGCAAAAATTAATGTGCCTCTATTTATAAATTAAGTGAAATGGGTATTTATCGCAAAGGATTGACCATAAACTCTCCCAGTAATTTAGCTGACAAGCTTAGCTAGGTTGATATTGTTTGGTGTTTAAGATAACCTTTAAGTCTCAAACTAGGTCGACTGGGTTGACAGAGTTCTTTATCATGTGCTCAATTCTTAATAAGATTGATTAGGCTGACATAGTATGAAAATAAATAAAAAGGGGTGTATGCTTAGTTAGGGGCTATTTTGGAAGTTGAATTACTTAGGGGAGTGTATAAGTAGGTTTTAACTACTTAGAAGTTGGATAAAAGTAATTTTTAGTTGTTTTAAGTAATGATATATGGAACAATAATCTTGTGAATCATTAAGGGTCTACCCACCCCTTTCTTGATGCACTCTTTAAGGCGTGCACTTAGAGAGATTGAAACTAGACAGGTTCTTGCAAGAGATAAAACATCATTCAATGATAAATTTGAAAAATAATGTGTATATACACTATGTTCCCTTATCTGGATACATCACTCTTATTTGAAGATCCTAAAATAACTTGTTTTAGACCCAAAATCAATCAAAACATATCTATATCATGTTTTTTAACCTCATACACAATCGTACATTCTATTTTTCTAGCAAACTTGGATTTCCTTTATACCTTTCATTTTTGGTATATTTTAAAATTTATTAATTTCCAAATTAGTTTGTGTCATTTATTGCATATTTTTAGCATTCTGGTTTTACACAAGAATTTATCCTATCTAATCAATAATTAATTCATTTATTTTACAATATTTAATAAAATATGCTCACAAAAAAATGAGGACTCCTTATGTCACATACACCATGAATTCAAACTCATCTAGTCACTAGCATCTCATTTCCACCTTGACAATCTATGTTTCATCCATATGTTTTCCACATCATGCTTCAGTAGGTAGGCATCTCTCAATGTTGAATCATGACATATATATTGACTTTCACCAATAGTATAAACTAGAACACCCAAATCATAATGTTGGTTACATAGTAAATCTATTATTTAGAGAGGCATAGGGTGTACATTTCCATCTTATTATAGTGTGATCCTTTAACCCTATAGCATCTTACTCCATTATCTTCACATAATCAGTTGTTATATGTAATAAATACAATACCAGGCATCCCAAACTACTCCTTCAAAATTAAATTTTGTTAAACATTCCCTCTTCTACTTTTATTTTATTCTCCTCTTTTCTGTCAAAGGTATAATTCTCTTATTTTTAGGCCCTTGAGCACATAGAAAGATAATTAATCTAAATCAACATATGAACATCAGAAATAACAATTGAATAATGGATACTACTTTAAACATTTAGTAGTCAACTTCACATATAGTATTAATTAATCAATGAATATTTATTTTACATTATGAAATATAATTAGACTCGCTTTACATATGGTTTTCTTGTGGACTTTATATTTTTTGTGAACTTGGTAACATTATTCCATCTTAAAAATTTCATATTTATGTTAGGGTTATTAATCTCACCTTTTAAAAAGACTTGTAATTCTACATATGATATGGTAGCTACTAGATCGTACTCACCACTTATCAATTATATCTTTGTCCATTTGAGATTTTATTATGAAAATATCTTCTTGATATATTGGACACTTAGTTGAAATAGTTTTTTTCAATAAATATATATTGTGTTGATTTATAAAATTTAAATGTAATTTTATAAATAACATACATTTTTTTTTAGTAAATGTTCAGTCATAAATATGCATACTTGATGATAAAATGAAAAAAATAAATGTCTTGAAATTTTATCAAGAGAATATCTTCTTCCTAACATATTGGAAATTTAGTTGAAATATTTTTTTCAACAAATATATATTGTATTAATCTATAAAAATGAAATCTAATTTTATAAATAAAATATATATTTATTTTTTACTAAATGTTCACTCATAAATATGCACACTCAATGACAAAATGAAAAAAGGAAATGTCACAAGTTATTAAATGACTTGATTGAGTATAAAATCTTCAACATTTTAACCTCATTAGTTCATGAAAGAATCAACTTCTACCATCCCTAGTTTTCATAATAAAACATTAAAGTAGTTTTATGTTTTCAAATTCTCACATCGATTCTAACATCATTAAAATTAAAATGTTTAACATATGATTGGAGTTCAAAACCCACAAATAGAAAAATAACAAGTTTTATGCTAAACAAGCTTCTAAACCTCCACTTGGAAGAGGCTACAATAGAATAATTTTTTTTTGTAAGGTGTAATTAACAATAAAAACAACTTCAATATGTCATTGGTGTAGTTGAAAAAAATATTATCACAAAATACTACAATTTAGTTATTTCAATTGATTTTCAAAAAATGTTTAAAATCTTAGATTGAGTAAATAACTACTTTAAAAAGATAAAAAATAAGTTAATCTTCTACAACATTTGAACCTCCTCACTATAACTAAGGGTTTTTTAGGATGGTTTTACAATGTTTAATACGAGTTGAATGTAAGATCATTTTATCAAGAAAATGTTAATATACACTAATGCACATTATATGATTTGGAATAAGTGGTTCACATACAAATTTAGTATTCAATTTCCGAAATAAATGATTGTAATGTTTTTAAATAATACAAAGTATTTCTTAAAAGAAAGAAGCAATATAATAGAAAGGAAGAATATTTAGTGTCATCAATAGATCAATAATGAATCTTATTTGATGGCTTGAAAGCTCTATGTTGAATTTTATTTGCACATAAATATAGTTGTAGTTTGTCTTCACATTATTACTTAGATATTATCTTTTACTTGTTAAGGGGTTTGTTGGTGTATGTCTAATATGGGTGGAAAGGTTGATTAATAAATAGGTGTAAGATGTAATCTCCATTGAAAACAATTTCATATGATAATGGTGTAATTGAAAAGATTGATCAATTTAATGTTGATGGTATTAACATTTTTTTAAGGTTTAGTAATTAGTGAACAATTTTAATTTTTTTGTTCAATTAATGATTAAAAAAAAAAAAATCATTAAATATATAAAATAAAATATCATAAATTTATTTTTAAAAAATGATTTTTATTTTATTACTCTTAACTATTTGTTATCATTTAATATTAATGACATTGAAAAACATTCCATTATTAGAAAGTTTTAAATTTAAAACTTTCAAGTATGGTATGGTATGGCTCATAACATAAATGTTAAGATTTCATCAAAACTTTCAATCTTTGATGGCAGTTTTAGTTTTAATTGGTGTTGATTAAATTAGGGTAAATGTTTACCTTGCGGTTGGTGGGAGGGAATATTCAAAGCTGTTCGCTGTAGGTAATGTTAAATAATTCATGACGTTGAAGGCTCGAAACATTGCTTTGGTTTTTGGATCATCCATCATGGTACAGCACTTGGAAACTTTAAGAAGCCCAGGCTGTTACCATGTACCGTACCGGGAGGTCAACACTTTTGCAGGAATAGTGGACAGTCGGTAGAATCGGAAATTTTTGTTTTAAAAAAATAAAATGGAAATTACTGCTAAGCATAAATATAAATGCATTATCCGCATGGAGCCGGACACCCTATGGCGTACCGGTAATTCGAGCGTAATACCGCTTTGTATGAACTCGCACAGACCGCTTTGGCAATCCCGATGCGACTAGGGAATGAATCAAAGTTAGCCTTTAAAACTTAATTTTTTTATTTTTAAACTATTGAGCGATATTTCAAATGAACTTGGTCGGGAGACCGGGACTCCCACGTGTCTTAAGATACGCCTCTATAAGTTCGTCCAAACAGGAGGCGACAAAGCTCCCGCAGATTACATGTGCTGGACTTTCAATATTATTTCGTGCCAGGGTGTCAGACACGCGTTTACATAGGCACGGAGAATCTTCGCTCTCGTTCGAAGGAAAAAAAAAACATTAACTCTCGCTGCTGCTTTCTGCTAAACAACAAAAACATATATACAATTTATATACACATTAGTTTTGGACGGATACACAGTACACACCTCATATCTGCCGAACAGAAAGGGAGTCCAGTCTCGTGCATTCAATTCAGTTTCGCCAATTACAACTGTCACGGTATGGAGCGCAGCTTTATTGTATGGTTTCAGCATGGGCAGAATATGCTCCTGAAAATTTCTTCGTCTAAAGATTAGATTAATGATGGCATCTACATCTAATATTTTATGATTATGGCATCCTTGATTGCCTTTTGCTCAGCCTTTTAATAGTGATTTTGAATACAGTTTTGTCGTGACACCTCAATTACACGCGATTGGTGACAGGTCTTGTTAAGCATATTATAGAGGGATTATATGCCTCGACATAATACGACATGGTTAGTGGATAACTTGTTCAAAATAGTGATTTCTCAGCAAAGGAAATATATCTCAACCATTTTTTGGCATAAAAATAATGCGATAATTGTTAATAGTCTGGACAAAATGGGAAAACCAGACGCACTTCATGGCTTAGATGTGACTTAAGCCCAATCTTTGAACTCAATATCAATGTGAATATGGCCCTCACCTACTCCTGTGAAAAACTAATTTACACAATGAATAAGGAAAAATAAGTTATGCGAATACCAAAAATAAAAACACACATATACATTATATAATTTGGAAGCTTGAGCTTGTTATTTTCATGTTGCATTATTGTATGTCTACAAACACATTATTTTATTTTATAGTTATTTTAATCATTACAGTGAATAAATGGATCATTGTATTGATGGTTTATGAGATATATATATATGTCTACAAACACATTATTTTATTTTATAGTTATTTTAATCATTACAGTGAATAAATGGATCATTGTATTGATGGTTTATGATATATATATATATATATATATATATATATATATATATATATATATATATATATATATATATATATAATTTAAAAATTAAAATAAAAAAATTGATAGTATTTTATAATTTATAAAAGATAATGTTTATTTATTATAATAAACATTTAATTATGATTAATTCAATTGATTCATAAAATATTTCCAATCAAATTTAAGTTTAATTTTACCAATGAACAAATATAAATTTGAATTGATTTTTAGGTTGTTTCAAAATAAATCTAATCTCAATTACAATAATAGAATATGTAGTGTTGATACATCACCATCATTATAAATCATGATATATTTTTAAATATAAAATAATTAATTATAAATAATTAAAGTTAAATGATATTCTCAATATAATTAGAATGAAATTATATATATTAGAGTTAAATGGTGTTCTCAACATAATTAGAATGAAATTATATATAATAATTTTTTTTCAAAGTATAAATGTTAACATTTGTAATTAAAATTAAGTGACATATATATATATATATATTTATATATTCCCAACATAACTATAATGAAATTATATACAATTTTTTTTTGAAAGTATAAGTGTTAATATTCATAATACAATCAAGTGCAATACTAAAATAAAACAGTAAAATTTAGTTAGAAATTTTCTAATAAAAAATATTTTTATTTTTGTTTATGTCAAAAATGACGTGTGTATTATAATAAAAATCTAAAATGTGAAAAATAGATAAAAATGTTACATACAATTTTCTGCCTTCTACACAAAGATTCTAGAAGTTTAAAAAATAAAAGAAGAAACAACTAACTAAAGATAACTAAACAATAACATCATCACTAGAATAAAAAACCATATCAATGGGACCTTGTTCCCTTTTTCCTTATTCAATCACCAAAGCCAAAATAGTATTGGCCAAGAGAGAAGTTAGAAATGATGAAATATTAAAACCATAAAAATGGGACCTTATTCCATTTATTGATCTTTAATCACTAGAGTTGCAATATTATTGGCCAATAAAGAATCTACAAAGGATGAACTATTTATTCTCAACTTGGAATAAATATCAATTAGATTTTATCCCTTGGAAATGTCATAAACAAGAATGACTTTAAAGAGTATCCACACCTAATTCAAGATTCACATGATACAAAATTATAACTACTCAACATCTTCATAAAAAAATGTGTTTCTTGCACAAAAAAATTAATATATACACCAATGACGTAGGCCTCTTTGAGGACACACATATTTGATTAGTTAGGATCATTCATAGCCTATAAAATGTATTCATAGAAACACACACATACACAGAGAGAGAGAGAGGATCATTCATAATCTGTAAAATGTATGTCACCGAAATAGCTTACCCATATGAGAAGATTGTTGGACCTTGAATAGATTTTTTGTTGTCCCCTATAGTATCTTCTCATCATTAATTCCTTTAAAGAGTGCAATCTTATATAAGACAAAATATTGTTCAACAATGATTAATGTCAATCCATGTAAAAACATACACTTACTCAAGATATGTCTTAACATCAAATCATCCAAAAGAGCCATAAAAGAGCGTGCATCCTTAATGGATTGATCATGAATCATATCCTTGATCATTTATTTCACAATATCCAAGAAATATGCCTTAATTTTTCTCTTTTGAATGCACTGCAACAACCCCAATTAATGAATTAAATAAATAATATTATTTAAATTATTGTATTAGAGTTTAAACAGAACTACCTTTAGGGCCTGTTACACACTTCCTAATGTGTGAATGTGTCTTTTATATTTTACACACCAATGTGCAAGTGAAAAATTACTAAATTAGGTCATTGTAGATTCTAAACTATGGATAAACATCATTAGAGTGTTCTATAAGGAAGAAAATGTTTCTATTAGAAGTATACATTTTAGGTTACATTAGTGCGCAGGTCCACACTAATACACTCATAACTCTATACCATCGGGCTGCCTTATTGATACATGATCATCTAAGGGTCTTTACTCCTAATTAAACATCTTATTCTCCCCAATGAGTCCAATTAATGGTTAGAAAAAATATATAGTTTATTCTTGATTTCAGCACTAGTCATATGACAATAAACATCCCTGGTTAGTACACATAGACAATATTAGAAATCTGAAAGAGTAGCTAATAAGATCTAAGGTTATCTAGTTAATGATAAAGCTAAACACACAAATCTAAAATCTAGAAAGAATGCAACAGTTCGAATAAAAGGTTATGAATTTTCAACATAAGAATCACCATACTAAGCTATAATTAGACAAATATTTATAAATATTCTAAAATCATCAATGAGGATTTACATGACTATTTACAAAAGTAGTACAATATAAGCTTTTGAAATGCTTTAATTATTTTAAGCTTTGTTCAAGCAGAAGATATGTGCCTGTATTATCCCCTTTTGGTCATTAGACCATGACCATTGCTTAGGAATCACTACACCATTGTGACTTTATTCTAGCATGTAACCAAAGAAGACATATTTTCATTTGATTTAGTGTCCTAATGTTACATAAGTCCTGGTAGTTTACATTGAAGATGGATAATACCCCATAAGAGGCCATCACATCAAATTTAAACAACCAATGAAATATTAATTTTTAATCACACATTCAATATTCTCAACCATCTTGTAGGTTAGTAAATAGAGGTCTTACATATATTTTCTACCTACTTATCCTTTTTTTGTTTTGATTAATTGCATGTTTAATAAGTATGAAAATATTAGTGTTAATCAAAAATGCAAGAAATGTCTCAAGAATCATGTTTATATTCTACATTAGAATATTTAGCAATTTATAATTCCTTATTATCTTAACTTTGTTTAAGTTGAATAATCATCCCAACTCTATAAATCAAACCTTAGTATCTTATATATTCTTCACCACACACGTAAAGAAAATTGATACAACATATGCATACTTAAATGCTTTTAAATGATGAGCTATATCTTAATTGCATTATGGTATTATTAATTTTCAATGAATTCATAAGAACAAAATTAGAAAATAAGCCTCTTAGTCGAAGTATACAAGAAAAGAAGATCATTAAATATCCATCTATTTGTTAGGCTATTTTAGTGTCCAACTAATGCAATAATAATAATAATAATAATAATAATAATAATAATAATAATAATAATAATAATAATAATAATAATAATAATAATAATAATAATAATAAATGATTTAGAATGAAACCTAATTTTCACTAACACACTTACTACACATGATATATATTCATACATAGGTCACAACTCCACATAAATTAATAGTAACATTATTATTGTATTGGGTCTTACTTGGGTAGATAGGGTTAACTATATATAAATGATAATGCACAAAGGTTAATATTAGATCTAAAGTTGGCCAATTAATGTGCTAAACTCAATGTACCATATGATAAATCTATTAAACTAAGATAATCTATAAATAAAAATGACAACTATGCTAGATATATAAATGACATACAACAAGGTACTTATCTAGATCTAATGCTAGTGTAGATATGCATTAGGTACAAGTAAAAAGTAGGTAGGAAATAGATTCTAAAACAATTGTTAGATTATGGATATGGTGCCTCTAGATCTATATACAATTTCATATTCCATGGATGGTTGTATTGACACTACGTCTAGTGTCATATATATGAAATATTAGCTTAAACAAGATGTGACCACCTAAATACTTTTGGGTTTGGATTTATCTTCACTCTAGTGAATTTAGATCTGGGTCATGGATTGTCACTCCTGGTGAAATGATAAAACCATAGCTTTCCTTCTTAAATACAACCTTGGAAAAAAATGGGTTAGTGGGCACAAAGTGTTGAGTTGACTCGAAATGACCCTGCTATAAGGAAACTAGTTGCCTATATAGCTAATACTCTAGAAGAGGGCCTATGTAGTTCAACCTTATATTTTGGCTTGTGTATGAATCATGTAATGTGTGTAAATCAAGTACATTAATGACCGATATTATAACTCAAAAAATAAGACCTTGTGACTTTTCCTTTAGTACTTCAGACCTGTAGTTGGGTTATTTCTTTGACTTATAGTAGAATAGGAAAAGCTTTTGATAACTTGAGTGCTTGTTGAATTCTCTTTTGGTCTAATTTCTAAGTGCTCCCTAGGTGGGGAATAAATGAGGGTTGGTATTTTATTTATACCAATCTTATAGAGAGATAACTTAGATTAAAGCAATCAAATCAACCATTGTAATACATTTAGTTTGTAAATTAGATGATTTTAGGGCACTAAACACTTTATTTAGAGTAGGAAAGTAATGCCAACACTATTTTATGTCTAGGACATTAATGCACAGGGAGAGGGAGAGCAAGCATAGACTCAAAACTTGTATAGGTGTAATATAAGTACATTTTAAGCATTCTAGGCAAGATGGGATGTTTGTGTCACCAATATAAGGATAGTTGGACTAAGAGATAGTCTAAGGGGAATAAGATAAAGTAGATGTGAGCGTTTTGAAAGCAAGGCATGTGTATAACAAATAAGAACAACCTAGATCTAAGTTTTATAAGTGTATAATAATGAGGTGATATAAAATAAAAAATATAATTTACATTCCCCAACCTTTAATATAGTAATTAAATTACTAGATTAAAGGAAAGGAGTAAGTACATGGGTGTATATGCACACCTTATATTTGATTGAATTGAATTTGAGTTATTTACTAGATTTGAATTTGAGTGCTTTGCTAGTAACTGACCTGAAACTAAGAGCGTGTTATCATGTAAATTTAATACTTATAATCTAAATTAAAAGTACTTGAAATAGATTGAAATTGAAAAAGAAATGTTTATGAGTACACGTGTATCAATGTAATCACATTGTATATTGGCAGTTATTTTTAGAAAATATGTATAATTATAAGGCTCTTAAACTGAGATTAGTATAGATATAGATAATTCTTTAAAGTGTATATATTCAAAGAGATAGAGAGATATTTGAAGGCACATGGTCCCAACTTTGGAGAAAATGTGATTTTCCACCTATAAGTTGGGATTAGCTCAACCATGTAACCTAATGATACTTATAACCTAGTGAGGTTGGCTGATACAATCAGATCAAACCTAAAAACATGGAAAGATTGAGTGATTTAATCACTTTAACTATATCAAAAGGTGAACCAACTACTGCAGTAGATTCATTTGATAAAGTCCATTAATGTCCATAGGGTATCAATATGGGCAATGGTTTTAGAATCTAAGATTGATTTGTATTTTGAAATATTAAGCACATGTCGTATAGCATATGCACCATAGATATGTCTCACACTGAAATTGTGTATATTAATGGCAACATGTATAGAATTTTGCCAATACTATGAATATAAATCATATAATTGTGTGCTTTGGCCAAATAGTATAAGTTTGTAAGTGTGAAGGACATGCTTCCAAAGCATTCCCCCATTATACATGGAGAAATATGAAACTAATGCAAGTACCAATGTGGAGTACATGTGTCTAAACATGCCCCCACTATAAACTAGAGATGTTGAATATTGAGTAAGTGTGGAGAACATGGTTCCAAAGCGTTCCTCCACTAAATATGTGAATTCATATTAGTACCATATTAAATGAATGTGGATAACATGCTTCCAAATCATGCCTCCACTGAATCCAAAAATTGTGAATGTGTGAAAGCCATTTTCACATGACATTCTCCCACTAAATAGGCAAATTGGTATGGGTATTAAATACTGAATAAATTTGGATAAAATGCTTCCAAAGTATGCCCCCATTGTAATATCTTAAAATATAAACTTGTGGAAGCCATGTCCATATGACATGCCCCCATTGAATCTTAGAACTATATAAAGTATAGACAACATGGTTCCCAAGCATGCCCCAACTAATATGGACCCCCTTTGAGGTGATGGAAAAATATTAATGTAGTCATATAAATTGTTAAAACTGGTAGTTTGAATGTGGATTGTGACACCCAACCTATAGGTATTTATTACATGCTCTCATAACCCTTCTAGATACCTTTTTTATTATTCCCAATCATTCTAATCTTTCCAAATGGTCATTCCACCTCAGCAAGGCAACATTTCCTGGGCCAATCCTATCCCCATAGGTCTCACACCTATAGGATAGGAGTGCCCAAATTCGACCATAGCATCAGACCCTAGGGTTTTCTATTTTGGCACTCCTATCCAATTACATTTTGAGATCCAACAGTTAATTCCTTCTGGTTCCTATCATTCATCTTGTTGACCTAGCATGAATACATTCAACACATGACCAATAGATCTTTATAAAATCCCATTCAAAGTTTATTTAGAGGAGATTGGAAAATATTACAAATCAAACAAGAATACAATAAAAACCATTGAATAAAATTTCTCTATTTTTTGCATACAACCATCCAATATAGTGACAAACATATCCAATTCCTCACACTAGTTCCTAGCCACCTCAAGCACACATAGTTTAGCATTTTTTCATCTACATTACACTATTGTATGAAGCACATTAAGTGATAAAAATACATATGGCTTGATCCCTCTTCAAAATATTGGTATGTAGGTAGCATGCCCACACAAGGGGTGTGGATACATGTTCATTTCATATTACACACACTAACCCCCCCTTCTTTCTCAAAGTTCATCAAAGCATAATGAAGTCTAAGGTTTCAAGATTAAATCAGATCTACAAGGAGTTTTATAGACTTCAGTAGTCAAGATTCCATAAGCAAGCTCACATAGGTACAATGAACAAAACCCAAAAAACTCATGTCTTTATGAGTAGTTTGGATAATAGCAGTAGAAGAGGACAATAACATGAGACTCTAGGGTATCCTATTTCGGTGCTCCTATCGTTTCATAAAATGGAATATAGATCCTAATTTTTGACATTGTCCTAGTCCTTCATAGCTAATATCAAACCCCGTAATATACATTTCAATTCATTTTAAGTTTAGTCTTATTTTCTTCATATTTATTGCTAAATACAAAAAGATTAAAAATACAAATAAATTATACAAATCAGTGGTTAAATTATTGCAATATCATTTAATAATTTAGTCAACCCAAACCCTTAACTAAATTAAGAATAAGACTCAAATATTACCAAAACTCTTATATCATTTGGTGAACCCGAATTCCTTCGTTTGCACATTAAAAACCTTAGAAACCATAGGGAAAATTCCTTCCTAATTTTTCCAATTTTTTTTTTAAATTTTTTACCTGCATATTTAAATAAAAAATTTGCAACAATTTATAAAATTTTCATAATAATTTTAAAAAAATCATTTTCTTTCAAACCCTAGTTGAATTTACTAGGTCCATTTAAATCAATTTTTTTCAAATAATTTTCTAATTTTTCACTGGAATATTAAAATTAGAAATTCAAATTAATTTTTAAAATTCCATAGTAAATTTTAAAAAAAATCATTTTCTTCTAAACCCTCGGTGCATATACTAGGTCCCTTTAAATCAAGAATTTTTCCAATATTTTTTTATTTTCTTAACCACATAGTTAAATAAAAAATTCACATTAATTTCTAAAATTCCATAGTAATTTTAAAAAATCATCATTTTTCAAAACCCTAGTTGCATATACAAGGTCCCAGTGCTTTTGACGTATCACCTTACATGTTTGTGAGCTTCGTATCCTTTTCATGCATTTTCCAATTTGTTGTTTTTAGGACTTTAAATTATTATATTTAGTACTTTCCTTATATATCACTTTTCTTATTATAAATTATTACAAAAAATTCAATCAATTTTCAATTTGTTTTGCTACTTCAACAATGGCCCAATACACTAGTTCTGATGAAATGGATAAAAGGGAACTTCAAGAACTCTTAACTAAACACCTTGATATGATTAAAATACTAAAAGAAGAGAAAAAAAAAGAAAAAAAATGGTGAATCATCTCAAACCATAGAGCAACTAGTTACAAATGACACTATAGAGGCAACTATGTCTCAACAACCCCTTATAACAACCTATCCTTCCTATGAGGCACCACCAATTATGACTAGACATCTTTCTCTCTTGATATGGCTACCCTTGTGCAAGAGATAAAATCTATTTAATCCAAGGTGTTATATTTTGAGCAAGATGCCTCTAGACCTACATAGGCCTTGGATTATTTTACTCTACTTCATACACCATTGGCACATCATATTGCTTCTACACCCTTATTACCAGGTTTTTTTCAACCCAAGCTCACTCTATATTATGGAAAGGGATATCTAGAGACACACTTGAGATATTTTCATGCAACATGTTTGGACTATGTGCCAGATTATTGGCTACTAACCAATCTATTTCCATAGAGTCTAAAGGATTATGCTTTACAATGGTTCTATAGTCTACCAAGTCAATCGATAAATGTATTCAATCCTTTAGATGACATGTTACTAGATCATTTTATCATTAAAATTGGTCATAAGGTTTCATATGACCAAGTTACACAATAGAAAGAAAAGACAAACGAGCATCTCACAAATTATGTTCTTCGATATAAGACTATCTTGGCTAAGATGACTAGTACTAGAGTTGATAAAGAGTTACAAGATCTCTTCAAATAGAGTCTTCTACCAACTTTGCATGAATCAATAATGTTCAAAATGTTCTCTTCCTTCATTGAGTTATGTCATACACTAAATGAAAGGGAAGTCAAATTAGTTTCAGTAGGCAAACTCAAGTACACAAGTATATTAGAAACAACTAACAAGGGTAACACCAAAGTCCCATACAAAGTCAAGGTCAATGATAAAAAAATTTAGAATCAACCTATAGTCAATGCGGCATTAGAGCCCCCTCAGTGAGTGGTTTTATCAGTACCTTCTCAATGAACCTTTACCAATCTACTAGTTTCTCCAGCCAGAGTTTTACATCAACTTTTGGAATGTAATATCATATCTCTCCCTCCTATTTGTGATGTTGATCCAACAAAGCCTCTTCCATAGGGATATGATTAGAATGCATTTTGTGTCTTTCATAGGGCACTAGGCCACATAAAAAATAGATACATAAGTTTAAATCACAAGATACAAAACTTTATAGATGGCAATCTTATTGAACTTGGCACTCCAATTGAGCCTCCACTAGAAAAGCAAACATAAGACAAGGCTCTAAAAAATTTATAAGATCCTTTTACAAATAATTATAAATAAGAGATATTAGACACATTAGGTTTTCACCATGCATATCATGCACATCCACCACTAGCTACATATAGGGTAGCTTCAATTAAGTCACATCATTTGAGTAACATGATTGGTGTGTACAATTCTAGAGTTCTAGATAGACCTTTGATATCCTTCTCAGAAAAGGATATCATTGAGGATGATTTGGATTATCATGTACTCTTTGTCAGAGCTTGCATTCATAATCATCACATTCATAGTGTTCTCATAGACAATGGATTCAACGTGAACATGTGTACTATGACATTACTGTAGGATTTGGGATATATAGAGTAGGATATTACCCTGACAGACACACTTATTAATGTATTTAGTGGGCACATACAAATTTATTTAGGTGATATTTTACTTCCTCTATAGCTTGGTCCAACATATGTTGCCACACCTTTTACTATTATTTCCAGTGTAGGAGTTTTTGATATGTTGCTTGGCTGACTATGGATTCAAAAACATTGAGTATTACGCTTTATAGTTCATATATGCATGAAATTCATTCACATTATTCAAGTTATTATAGTTGGTGGATTTCCATATGAGTTACCACTCCAAACTTTGGCACCATCTTCTACTTTATAATCACCAGTTTCATCTTCTCCACAACTTACAGTTCTTCTAGTTCAAGTTTAGACATAGTCAAGGCCTTCCTTACCAACATAGAGAGTTCATACACTTCCATGGAGGCATATTTTAGATAAACCATAGTTTAAAGACTCTATATAATTTTTATCTATAGTGTTCACACCCAAGGTAATATCATTGAGATCTCATGCCTCTACAAATAGAGCACATATTCAGACAACTTTTCCTACTACTAGATCGGTCCCTAAGAACCCCACATTTACATCCACTTCTCAAAATAACAAGGGGAACCCATAGTTGGTTTCTACTTCAAATATTTTAGAGAATTTACAACATACATAGATCTTAGAGTTACAGTCTTAGCCTCTCCATCATGCTTCATGATCATGCATGATCCCTCTCCTCAATACAGGTCACCATGTAGGGAATCTCCCATGAGACTCATAAGTTAGTATCATTTCTTCTCAATATTACTTGTACATAGTTTATTTATGATTGATTGTACATATATTATACCAAAAATACTAAAAAACATTCAAATAATTTAAAAACACAAAAACATTTCAATTGTATGTATTATCCATTCTTTACATTTCTATTACCATGTAAGACTTACATTTATTGTTCTATGCTATTGTTTGTTGATTTATCTACATTACCATGCTTCACTTGATTTTATTTGAGCGTGTGTAGTGACTTATAAATCCTTGATCGTTTCACTCTACCCATTGAGGGGACATCCTACTTCATACATTCAAAACACATATCGATACATCTACCCACTTGGGGCATCTTGTACATGACTACACCATCCAGGTTATGTCATTCATGTACCATATAATTTGTTTATCATGTTGATGTACATTACTTACTAGCTTACATAGATTATTCTATAGACATTCACTAGTATATAACACTTATGTATTTCTTAGCATATACCTAGTCTTGTATTACATATTTTGTATACTTTCAATTCTTTCTTTGATTAGTTAGATGTGATTGTATTTCCAATATTTACATTCTTTCCTTTTTTGCTTTGCATAGCTAGATATGATTGCATTTATTAATTCATGTTCTATGTATTATGTGTGACTTAGGACATTTTACAATATCCTTTGCTTGTACTCTTTTATGTGCTTGTGTCCCTTGTACCAACCTAGCTTATTTTTAATTATATGTGTATGTGGCATTTGAATATGACTTGTATGCTTTCTTTCCATTTTGAATGACATTTGCCCATGACCCTTATTTTATTATCCCCTTGGCCACTCTTGTATTCTTATTGCTTCTTAACTTGTGCGCTTATTTCTTATTTTCTTCTCAATTGTTTGCAATACCATGATCCACATCATGCATTCTCTTGCTTTCTTAGATGTCATGATGAACATCATGCTCCATACCTCCTTGACAACTAAAAACTAATAAATAACAACTAACAACTAACCAAACTTCTAATTCCAATTCACTATATTGCACATGTTATTGCATTGTTACATCTATCTAGGCATACCCTTGCTGATATAATAATCTCCATTATAAACTATGCAATATCTTGAACACCTTTTTGGTTATCACTATTCTATCATGTACTCTAAAACATAACACACTTGTAGGGATATTTATTCTAAGGGAAGTAATTTTAAGGTCTTAATTACTACCCTTAGAAGAGGGGGAAATTAATAAAAGTTTTTTTCACAAAGATCAGAGCCTCCAACCTGTCAAAAATCAGCTTTTAGAACACCTAGAACAACAACCAAAGGTTAAACTAGGTAGAACAGACTAGACAGACAGTGATAATAATAAAACAGTCTTTAGAATCAACATAGGATAAGACCACCAAGTTTGGAATATAGTATGGGATAGTCTAGTGTCCTATTTTGGTGCTCTTGTTCAAACAGTAAAACCCCAAATTTTCTAGAAATAGATAGAAAGGTAAGACTATTTACAATTTTGTCAACATAGTTTAGTTCATAATCAATAGTTTCAATAAAGTTTTTCTTAGAGAATCTAGATATAGGGTGCATCATGCATAGAATGATGGATCTCACTTCCAATTTTATATATGGCAATTGGTATAACTTCTAGATCAAAATCTAGGTTACAGACACTAGTGATTGGGAGCAAAGTGCAAAACACAATTGCTTTATCTTCTTTATAGTTTATGGATTTACCCAGGCATTTTCAATAGTTACATTCCTTATTCCATCTACAGGTTGTTGGAATCATTTCTGAGTGGCTTCCACATAAGTTTATTTCCTAGTTTTAGAGTGACTTTCATATAATTGTAATCTCCACCTTTTTTAAGTGGCAAAGAGTGGCCTAGTTTCTAGTACACAATTAGCTATCCACACCACATTATTAGATTATAAGACATTTATGGGCATTTAATCCATATCATATGACACACATTTCATACTGTTGGGTGAATATTTTGTCGACCAGCTAACTAGCGTTTAAAATAGTTCCTATCACCATAGCATAGGGAGATTGGTCATCTAGATGTGGCGATTTACTGCATCACAAGGGGAAAAATCTCTCCTCTCATGAAGGGGAGGTTCCCTATTAAATATGTAGAGGTTATTATATACAATATATATATGCAGAAAGTAAGACACGGGGGTAAGATAAACCATCCATCTCTCTTTTTTCAGAGATGATGCTGATAAACAAGGAAGAAATCCTGGGTGATGGGGAAGGTACTTCTCTTGTTTTAGAAGCAAATTTTAGCCAAGATCCAAACTCCTTCCTAAATATTAGAAATATTGATGTAGTGATAGAAGGAACCTCTCTTCTTTTAGAAGTGTTCTTCAGCAAGTAGTAGGAATCTTTCAGGTAGCAAGTAATCGGTAACGGGGTGCTGAGTGACCAGCAAGAGAGAAAAATGAAGAAAAATGGGGGCACCACATCATCCCAAGGCTCTTTACACAGGAAATTAAAATGCAAACACATTGAAGGTACTTATGGGGGTACCATGTTGTCCCACAGTTGGCCTTCAGGACACCTTCTTGATCACCTCCACTAGTTCTACTTGTTAAATCAAATGGACATGAAGGATCCTAGGAAATAGACATAAGAACAATCTCCTAAGATAGTGCAAGATATAACATCACAAAGTCTGCAAGTAACTTGTTTTCTCATTTAGATAAAATAATATGAATTAAAATCTGAGCTCAAAGTCTTAGTAATGCCTTTTAATTTGGGTAGAGTTTTGCTTTTGATAATCAAAAAGGTCTCCCTGTAACAATGAAAGAGTTTTCATTATATAGAGGCTAGGAGAGACTTGGCATTTTCTCCCAATGAAGTGACCTATTTGACGCACTCAATGCCTTGGATTCATTCTTGGTTTTGTTAGGAAGGGCCCTATTGGAGCAAGGTGACTGCCTTAGATGTGGCGTGTCGATTCCTCTCTAAGTGCCTCCTCCTTAGCCTAAAGCACTCATTCATTCACCTGCTTAGCTGCGTAACTGTCTACTTTGTCTTCACCTCCAAGGGGACAAGTAGATAGTGCTCTCAGTGTTACCAGCTCCCCAAATATCTACTCAGCAAATTGCTTCACCTACTGGTAGTAACTCCAACTTAGTTTCCCTCTCTTCCTCTTCCTTCTCTTGATCCTTACCTTAGGCTTTTCAAATGCATCTGGGTTCATCTTTTGATCCCAAAAAAATCAAAAGACACTTGAATGTATCTGATTTGGCATTTATGGGTCTTTTCCTTATTGAAGGTTAACAGCTAGCCAATCGCTTTAAATTTGACATCTATGGGCCTGTCATCATGCCATGATGCAGGTGAGGACATGTGGTGACATCTGCTATTTTGAAATAAGCTTATTGGAATAAGCTTTGAAACTATTAGAGGCTAAGGGGAGTGTGGATGTAGACACATGGCAGCTTTCACTGCACTTGGTTGGGACATGTGGTGGGTTCTGCTCTAGGAAGCTTCATTTGAAACTGTGCCTCAGCATGTGACACTTGGCAGCATTTTCCACTCTCTTTGAGGCTCAGACCTTTCCTAAAGGGAACTTGTCCTTCAGGGTCTTCTAAGTGGCCTTCAGGCCTTTTCTCTCCAGCAGGCTATCATCCCATTATTTTCCTTTGACATGTGGCACCTCTTACTCTTTGAACAAGTGCCACACAACATCTTTTATAGGAATGGGTGAGGACATTTGATATCTTCCACAGTTGACACTTGGCAACATCCACCTTCTCGAGCCTTTGCAACATCATAGAAATGTTTGGGGCTCAGTCAGGCTCTCGCAGTTGATGCAACTTGTCAGCCTTCATCGCTCTCTACATGGGACACATGGCACAGTCTAAACACATTTGTTAGTTATGCAGATGTAGACACTTGGTGCATTCTGCTTCATTTAGTCACTCATCCCTGGGCCCATCATGGTCTTTGCTCAAAATAGTGAAGCTAAGGGAAGAGACTATAGATATTGACACTTGGAGGCTTCTATTGAGCTTTGGAGGGGACACGGGGCACGGTCTAATGCTCTTAGGAAAAACATAGTGAAGCCTTCCGTGGTTGCCACTTGTCACCCTCCACAAAACTCAAGAAGAATATTTATCGAAAGGGACCCTATAGCTTATAAGGAACTTTGATAAGTGAATGCCGACATGTGTCATGTTCCACTGAGTTACAATACCGACATGTGGCATGGTCTAAATATTTCTAGCACTTGTGCGGATGCAGACACATGGCAGCTCCTGATGATTTTTTAAAGGGGACACATGGAACCTTCTACCACTTCTCTAAAATAAAGCATAAAGGGGCTCAGCTAATGACACTTGGTAGCATCTACTTGACTCTTTCTATTGCGCATGTTTCTCTTCATAACTGAGGCAGTCTTTGAACCTTTGAACCCAGTGCGTCAAACCTTTGAACCTTGAACCCATTGAACCTTGACAAAGCACTTGACCCATTTGAAGCTTGCCACCAATATTGAACCTTGAACCTATTGAACCTATTTTTGGTTGAACCAAAGCATTGAACCTATCCCAAAAGTGTCCATGTGCGAGAAACTAGTCCCTTTTGATTGAAATCGCCTATAGAAGCCTGTTAACCTATTGAACCTGTTAGTACCTTTACCAAAAGGTTTGAGAAAATGATGAAATTGAATGTTTTAGAACAAATTTTTGGAAAGGGGAAAAAGAATAATTTTGGCCATGTAGGACCAAAATTGTCCTATGTTGTCTGAAAAATGAGGAATCACTTTTCAAGGATAATAGCTGGCTCCTATTGGGTAACTTCCTTCAGATGACAACTTGAAATAGCTGAGGGGAGTAGAAACCAGAATCTCTAGTGCCTTAAAGTGTGCCATTGGGCTATGGAGTTATGCTACCCAAAAAGAAAGGCTTCAAAAAAATGAAAACAAAATGAACAAAACAGAACAATAGACTATATAAATATACATATGTATAGGGGAACCCATCTGATACTTCAAAAGTTGAAGTGCTTCAGATGTTTCCCATTATGAGGCAGAGAAAAGAGAGTGCCATCTTGATATTTTAATAGGAAACTATTTTTACCATTGAACTGATGAATAGTAAAGGGCCCCTCCATAGGGAATCAAACTTTCTGTGCATCCCCTTTGGTTCTCTTCTCTTATCCCACAACAGGACTTGATCTCCAATCTAGAAATCATGATTCTTTGCTTTCTGGTCAAAGAGCTTCTTCACCAGAATTTGATGGGTGGCAATTTTGTCTACCACTACAGTTCTCTATTCATTCAGATCAACAAGGTACATGATCCTCTTCTCAAGTGAATTCTCATACGTTTGACCTTCAATTGCCCTAGCCAATTTCAATGTTGGCAATTCTAAGGTGATTGGTATCTCATCATTTACACCATAAAGAAGTTGGAAGGGAATCATACCAATTGCTCTCTTTGGTGTAATTTTGTCTACCCATAGAGCATCAACCAATGCCTTATGCCAAGTCCTTTGGTTGTCATCCACCAGCTTCTTGATGATAGTCACCAAGTTTTTATTGCTTGACTCAGCCTATCCATTCCCTTGTGGGAAGTAATCAGAGGAATGGGAGAGTGTAATTCTGTAGTGGAAGTAGAATTGAGTGATCTCTTGGGAAGTGAAGCAGGTGGTATTTTCAGTGACAATTTTGATTGGGACCCCAAACCTGGACATGATGTTTTCTTTAAGGAAATTACATACTACTCCTGAAGTAACATGTTTGGTTGGGACTGCTTCCACCCATTAGGTAAAGTAGTATATTACTGTAAGGACATAATCATGTCCAGCACTTGATGATGGGTTCACAACACCAATAAAGTCAATTCCCCATTACTAGAAAGGCTCTTATATGACCACTAGTTTGAGAGGCAGGGCAGTTAGCTTGGGCCTTCTAACAAGCTGCTAGCACAATTCACATCCCCTGACCCACTTGTATGCATCTCAGAAGAGAGTTGGCCAATAGTACCTAGCTCATAGGATCTTATGGGTAGTCACTAGGGCAAAAAAATGTCCCCCACAGGCTGAATTATGGAAGGACTTTAGAAGTCGGCTTTGTTGTTCCTTGTCCACATAGCGAAGGAATGTTCCATGAAGGTGCCTCTTGTACAGGCTATTGTCCTAGAGGACAAAATTAACAGATTTTAGCTTGATGGTCCTCCTTTATTTATAAGGAAAGTTTGCAAGACATTCACCATAAGTAAGGAAATGAGTAATACCTGAATACCACTCATTTGTGGTGGAGACAAAGAAGACTGTAGGTGAGTCATCCACTTCTGGCTCTTCATGCTCTAGCTTTCCTGGCTTGTTATCAACAATCAGTTGGCATAGCCCCTTCCCATGCACTAGCTTTGTTGGCTTGATGATTAGATCAAAATCCTAGATTTTTGCAACCCAGTTGCCTCTTTTCATCCCAAACTCTTGCTGAGCCAGTATAGATTTCACTATTGTGTCACGGACCAAGGCAACCACTCAAGAATTGAGGATGTAGAAATGAAAATGTTTCACAGCCTTCACTACTACATAAGCGTGCTCCATATTTGAGTAATTTAGCTCATGAGCTTTGAGAGGATAGATCATGAAAGAAATGGGAGATTCCATACCTTCTTTATTCTATTGAACTAGAATTGCTGAAAGCATATGTTCTGAAGCATAGCTATAAATAGTGAACTCTTTGTTGTAGTCTAGGTAGGCTAGAATTGGAGCATGGGCAATGGCAGTCTTGACATCCTCAAAGGCTGACTTGCCTTCTTTAGTCTAGCTGAAGGTGGATTTTCCTTTCATCATGTTTACAATGTGCCTAGTCTTCTCGGCAAACTCAGGGATGAACCTCCATAAGAAATTCACCTTCCCAAAGAAAGAGTGAATAACAGTCTTGCTTATGGGCAAAGAAAGTTCTTGGATAGATTTGACTCTGTCTAAGTCAATCTTTATGCTTCCTTTGGACACAATATGTCTGAGAAGTTTCCCCTCCGTTACTCCAAAAATTGACTTCTTGGGGTTCAAGGAAATGCCATTCTAGCGGCAACATTCCAGCACTTGATGCAAATGGCTCACATGATCTGGGCGATGCTTAGAGAAGATAGTCAAGTCATCAAGATAAACTATGATGAACTTACCCATCTCATCCTCAAAGGCAAGGTCCATTACTCTTTGGAAGGTGGCACCAACATTTATCAAGCCAAAAGGCATCTTTTTATATGCAAACGTGCCCTAAGGTGTGGTGAAAGCAGTCTTATGCTGGTCTACTCCACCAACTTTAACCTGATTGTATCTTGGGAAGCCATCTAGCATTGACAACATATCTCAGCCCATCACTATCTGTAGCACTTGATCCATGATTGACAAAGGATTATTATCCTTCAAGGATGCCTGATTCAAATTTCTAAAATCCACACAAAAGCAAATTTCACCATTCTTCTTCCTTATAGGCACTATATTGGCAATCTAGGTGGAATGATGGATTGGGAAGTTTATCTTGACATTTAGCATTTTTTGAATCTTTGACAAAATAGTACCTGATATCTTTAGATTGTATGCTAGGAATTTTTCTTGTAAGGTGTTAAATTAGCCTTGAGAGGAATGTTGTGTCAGATTTCATCAGGCCAGAGTGATTTCAGGTCATCATAAGAGTATGCTAGGACATACATGTATTCATTAAGTAAAGTGGTGAACTTGAAATGTTCCTCAGGAGTACAACACTTCTCGATGTTCACCATCTTGGGGTCTGCCTTGGTTCCCAAATTTACTTGATCAAACTTCTGGGAGGAGCTTGAATCCATTTGCTACTGTTTGATGAGTCTATCATGCTTATCAAATAGCTTCTCAAGGGAAACAAGGCCTTTGGGAATTTTATTCCCTTTTAGTTGCAAGAACTCCTCACCTATGCTTGAAATCAATTCAAGAATTGGTTTAGGCTCTTAAAGTTTACTGCCTTCAAAATGCAACCATTCAAAGCTATCCTTTTGCTCTAAGAAGGCAGTGATGTGATTGTCATGATAGAATACCTACCAATAACTAGCATTATTCGGCATGCTTGGTCTAAAGACTAGCTCAACAGTGTACCTATCTCCTTTGAAGTCTGGGTGGGGGACCAAGAGAGTAGCTAAAATAGCCAATGCATCCACCCAGTCATTAAATTCTCTGGGAACTGTAGAGATGCTAAAAGCAGCAAAGTATTCAAGCTAGTCCCAAACTAGATTGTGGTATTGATGCAATCTTTAATTCTTGGTTTGGTACAAGTTCCTTACCTGACAAACCACTAGTTTGGCATCTCCTTTGGCATGAAGGAGCTTGATGCCTTTGTCCCTAACAGCTCCTAATCCCAGTAATAGAGATTCATACTCAACTGTGTTATTGGTGTTGTTGAATTGCAACTTATAAGATGAAGGAAAATATCTCCTTGAGGAGATATTAACATAACCCCAGCTCCTGAACTAGTGGAGGAGTAGCTGCCATCGAATTCAAGAATCCATACCTCTTTTGATATTGATTTTTCTTGGGGTTTTTCTTTATTCTGAGGAGGGGATTCTTCCACACTTGCATTAGGCTTAGCCAATTCTTCTGTTGTTCCACCTGACTACATTTCTAGGTTGTCACCTATAGGAGTTTCATCAGACACCTCATGAACTTCATCCATAGATAGAAAGTATTTACCCAGGCCTGAAGACTCAAATAGGATTTGAGCTTCAGGTGCTGAGGTCCAGGTCACTACGTAATTTGATTCCTTTTCAAGAAGTAGCCTCATCATGACACCTTTGGCGGGAATCCTTGCCTCTGATAAATCCATGCTCAATTCACCACCAACATCCCTACAAAAATTTTGCCCAAGAAGGATACCATATGATGCTGGGACATCTATTACCAAGATAGTCATCTTGATTCTTTTGTCTGGAAAGGCAACAAAGGCAAATTGGGCATCTTTTATTTGCCCCAGCAGTGGCACTTGTTTATTCTCCATGGAGAAGCACCTACCAAACGTCTTGGTTAGTGTGAGATCAAGGGATTCAACTACTTTAGCAAGCATGACATTGTCTAAAGCTCCAGAGTCGATAATGCAATTATTCAGCTACCATCCATTTATTAGCAATGAGACATAAAATGGTTTAGTCATACTAGGAGCAGCAAGAGGGGAAATGACAAGGTTGTTTTTGGTGAATGCATCCTTGGGGAGATCATGAGTCACTTTGGGAACTGCTTGTTTAATAGGGATGTTTTGGTTTTTAACATATTGAACCAATTTATCTAATTATTTAGGATGGGACTGTAGGAATTCAAATTTAGACATTTGAATCTTGGTTTTCTTAATATGATCAATTATGTCAAATGCTAGAAATGAACTAGGTATAGAAGATGAGAGCTCATCTTTTTGAGTTTTAGGGGGGAAGTACTGGACTGTGAGTTTGAAGTAAAAGGCATAGGGGCATTTAGGGTACTTACTTTTCTTGCAATCACTGGGCCTTTTGGCTGGAAAGGGAGAGCGGATCCCCACTTAGAAATTGAAATTACTAGCTGAGGTTGCTCCTCTACTTTCTCTTTATCAGCTTGTTGAGCTGATTGATTCTTAGACCAGGTGAATACAACATATGACCCCTCAGTTGCATTGCCTTTACTCCTGGATTCATCCTGATAGTTTAGGAAACCAATATGGGAGTCGACAGCTAATTCTTCTTCTTCCTCAGTGAAGATATTAGTGTCTTCTTTAGAATTCAACTCAGTTTGGGATGAGAAGTATGATTCAACTTTAAGATATCCAACTGCTGAGTCAATTGGAGGTGCTTCGAGGGTGAGATTCCTCTGTAAAGGGGGAAGGCAATTTTGTTGTCCCTGATTCCTAGCAGCATTGCCTTGGTACACTTGATTTTGAAATGTCCTCCTTGGTATATCTCTATATGCAAGAGTAGATGGCATTCCTTATGCCACTTGCCTTCTGAGAGCTAGCACTTCATGTGCTAGCTTTTGCGTCATAGGATCAGTGGTGGCAGAAGGGGAATATTTTGAAGAAGAAGAAGATTTACCTTTATTTGGATCCCTCCTTATCTTTCCTACTAAGATAAGGTCATCTTTGACTTTGGTAGCCAAATCCTGAGCAACTTCGAGATCTATGTGACTGATTCTTCTTAGTAAGAAACTCACTTCAAGTAGTTGTGAGTTAATGAAGAAGCATTTGAGTTTTTTAGGGGTCAGCTGAGCAATAACAATAATTTGGTTCCTCAGCTTATCAAACTTTTCTATGAAATCCCTCATAGGATCTTGGGGCTCCTTCTTCATTTGCATGACCTAGGTCAAAAAGGCATGTGTATCCTCTATAGGCTTGAATTTGGCCTCAAATTTGGCTTTGAGTGTGTCCCAATCAGTTACTGATTAGGCTTGCAGGTGGTAAAACCAGTCTACAACAACACCTTGCAGTGTTTCCATGAAAAACCTAACTACCACGTCCTTAAATTCTATGCCTATCATGCCATAAGCTATGCTAAAGGTAGAAAAATGTTCATTAGGATGGACTTTTCCATACCCAAATAATTTGGGGTAATTCTTTTTCGAGCTTCGTGGAAGTTCATGCAAGGGTGGAGTTAAATTTAGAGGGCCAAAAGAGTTATCCCAAGGGCCTCGAGGTGCCATGATAGGATTATTAAAATTAGGGATAACAAATATAGGTAGAGCTTTGATGGGCAAGGCTCTACTAATCGTAGGAAAAGCAGCTCTGCCTTGTGTTGGTGTCTTGGTATGGGTAGGAGGGACACTCCTAGATCATTAAACTTGGGGCTAGGGAGAAAGCAAGTTGAAATCTCTTTGTTGTGCCAACTCAAAGATAGGATCAACAATACCTTAAGATTTTTGGCTTTTGGTATAGCATGGGGTTGCTAGATTGTGAATCAAAAATGGAAAAGGATTGGTCGCACTTTATTTTGAAGCTTGAGGCTTGAAACTACTTGTATTTCCCTAGCGGAGTCACCAAAAATTATTGGGTGAATATTTTGTTGACCAGCTAATTGGAATTCAAAATAGTTCCTATCACCACAACATAGGGAGATTGGTCATCTAGATGTGTAGGTTTACTACATCAAAAGGGGACAAATCTCTCCTCTCATCAAGGGGAGGTTCCTTTTTAAATATGCAGTGGTTATATATATATATATATATATATATATATATATATATATATATATATATATATATATGTAGAAAGTAAGACACAGGGGTAGGATAAACCATCCATCTCTCTTTTTTCAGAGATGATGTTGATAAACAAGGAAGAAATCCTGGGTAATGGGGAAGGTACTTATTTTCTTTCAGAAGCAACTTTTAGCCAAAAGCCAGAATCCTTCTTAAATAGTAGAAATCCTAATGTAGTGATAGAAGGCACCTCTCTTCTTTCAAAAGTGTTCTTCAACAAGTAGCAAGAATCTTTCAGGTAGTAAGTAACCAGTAACAGGGGTGCTGAGTGACCAACAACCCAAGAGAGAAAAAGGAAAAATAATGGGGGTACCACATCATCCCAAGGCTCTTTACATAGGAAATTAAAATGCAAACACACTAAAGGTACTTTTGGGGTCACCACATTGTCCCATAGTTGGCCTTTAGGACACCTTCCTGATCACCTCCACTAGTTCTGCTTGTTAAATCAAATGGACAAGAAGGCTCCTAGGAAATAGACATACAAACAATCTCCTAAGATAGCACAAGCTATAACAACATAAAGTTTGTAAGTAACTTGTTTTCTCATTCAAATAAAATAATATAAATTATAATATGAGCTCAAAGTCTTAGTAATTCCTTTCAATTTGGGCAAAGTTTTGCTTTTGATAATCAAAAAGGTATCCCTATAACAATGAAAGATTTTTCATTATATAGAGGCCAGGAGAGACTTGGCACTTTCTGCCAATGAAGTGACCTATTCAGTGCACTCAATGCCTTGGATGCATTCTTGGTTTTGTGAAGAAGGGTTGTGCTGGAGTAGGGCAACTTCCTTAAATGTGGCATGTTGATTCCTCTCTTAGTGCCTCCTCCTTAGCCTGAATCACTCATTCATTCACCTGCTTAGCCGTGCAATTGTCTACTCTATTTTCACCTCCAAGGGGACAAGTAGATAGTGCTTTTAATGTTACCAACTCCCCAAATATCTACTTGGTAGATTGCTTCAGCTACTGGTAGTAACTCTTGTTGAGTTTCCCTCTTTACCTCTTGCTTCTCTTGATCCTAGCCTTAGGCTGTTTGAATGCATCTTGGTTCATCTTTTGATCCCACAAAAATCAATAGACACTTGAATGCAACTGATTTGGCATTCACAGGTCTTTTCCTTATTGAAGGTTAATGGCTAGCTGATCACTTTAAATTTGATGTCCATGGGCCTATCATCATGTCATGATGTAGGTGAGGACACGTGGTGGCATCCACTATTTTGAAATAATCTTATTGGAATAAGCTTTGAAACTATTAGAGGCTGAGGGGAGAATGGATGCAGACATGTGGCAGCTTCCACTACACTTGGTTGGGACACATAGTGGGTTCTGCTCCAAGAAGCTTCATTTGAAACTGCACCTCAACATGTGACACTTGGTAGCATCCACCTCTCTCTTTGATGCTCATACCTTTCTCGAAGGGAACTTGTCCTTCAGGGTCTTCTAAGTGGCCTTCAGTCTTTTTCTCTCTAGCAGGCTATCATCCCCCTCATTTCTTTCGACATGTGATGCCTTCCACTCTTTGAACAAGTGACACACAGTGTCTTCTATAAGAATGAGTGAGGATACATGGCATCTTCATAGTTGACACTTGGTAGCATCCAAATTCTTAGGCCTTTGCGACATCATAGAAATGCTTAGGGCTTAGTCGGGCTCCCACGATTGATGACACTTGTCAGCCTCTGTTGCTCTCTGCATGGGACATGTGGCGCAGTTTGAACACATTTGTTAGTCATGCAAATGCAGAGACTTGGCACATTCGACTTCATTTAGTCACTCATCCCTTGGCCCACCATGGTCTTTGATTGAAACAGTGAAGCTAAGGGAAGAGACTGCAGATATTGACACTTGGAGGCTTCCATCAAGCTTTGGAGGGGACACGGGGCATGGTCTGATGCTCTTAGGAAAAACATAGTGAAGCCTTATGTGGTTTCCACTTGTCACCATCTACAAAACTTAGGAAGAAGATTTACCGAAAGGGACCCTATAACTTATAAGGAACTCTGAGAAGCAAACGCTGACACGTGTCACATTCTACTGAGTTACAAAGCTGACATGTGGTGCGGTCTAAATATTTATAGCACTTACACAGATGTAGAAATGTGGTGGCTCCTGATGATTTTTCAAATGGGACACATGGCACCTTCCACCACTTCTCTAAAACAAAGCATAAAGGGGCTTGGCTGACGACACTTGGTAGGATCCACTTGACTCTTTCTATTGTCCACATTTCTCTTCATAATTGAGGTAGTCTTTAAACATTTGAACCCAGTGCATCAAACCTTTAAACCTTGAACCCGTTAAACCTTGATGAAGCACTTGACCCATTTGAAGCTTGTCACCAATATTGAACCTTGAACCCATTAAACCTATTTTTGGTTGAACCAAAGCATTGAACCTATCTCGAAAGTGTCCAAGTGCGAGAAATTAGTCCCTTCTAATTGAACTTGCGTATAGAAGCCTTTGAACCTATTAAACCTGTTAGTCCCTTTACCAAAAAGTTTGAGAAAATGATGAAATTAAATGTTTTAGAACAAATTTTTGGAAAGGAGAAAAAGAACAATTTTGGCCATGCAGGACCAAAATTATCCTATATTGTCTGAAAAATGAGGAATCACTTTTCAGGGAAAACAACTACTATTATTAGTTCATAGCTTCACTTCATGGGGAAATGATGGAGCCAAAGGACTAGATATCCTTTATATTATTGAGCCACATACTCAAAGGGATTGGACATACAATCTAAACATTTATTAACATATGCATGATCACATAGCTTAACTTACTGGGTGATGATGGAGCCAAAGGGATTGCCTTTACATTATTGAGCCACTCTTAGGGAATTGAGCACTCAGCTCCATTCATGAAATTACTTTTGGTGCAACATCACTCAACACATACCCAACATCACTCAACATCATAATAGGTTTTGTACTAGTTAACATACCTAATGAGGTGTATTCACTCCTTTATTTTCCTCTCTCTTTTACCTAGATTTTGTATTTTTTTACTCTAGACATAGTGTGTCTAGTAAGAAATAATCTACTCCTAATTTTATTTTATATATTTACACTTCAAGACATTCTCTCTTTACCCAAACCCAACATCACACAATTTCATGAGCTTCACCATTCTAGGTAATTTTAGGTACACTTTATACTTTCCTTTATCCTAGTATTTTACTTTGATGCATCACTAGAATAAAGGGGGGTGAGAATGTAGTCATATAAAATGTCATATTTGGTATCTTGAGTGTGGTTTGTGACACCCAACCAATAGGTCTTTCTTTCATACTCTCATGACTCTTCTAGACACATTTTTGCTTATTCCCAGTCATCTCAATCTTTCCAAATGGTCATTCCACCTCAACCAAGTATCATTTCCTGGGCCAATCCTATCTCCCTAGGTCTTGCAACTATAGGATAGGATCACACAACTTGGAGTATAATGTCAAACCCTATGGTGTCCTATTTTGTCACTCCTATATAATTACATTTTGAGATCTAATGGTTATTTTTTTTCTAGTTCATATCCTTCATCTTGTTGGCCTAGCATGAATACATTCAGCCCATGACCAATAAATCTCTATAAAATCCCATTCAAAGTTCATTTAGAGGAGTTTGGAAAACATTACAAAGTAAATAAGAAGACAATAAAAACCACTAAATTAAATTTCCCTATTATCTCCATACAACCATCCAATATAGCTATGATTCGAGCAACACATTGGGTGACCACTCGGGTGACAAAAATGATATGGGTAACCATTTGGGTGACCATATGGGTGACAGTTAATTCCTCAAATCTTGTATTGTTTTCATTCTTGGAAGTCACATTGTCGGTGATAATTATTTCCTCGAGCCATTATGTCCTCGAGCATTGTACTGTTTTAATTTTATTATTTCTCTCAAGCCACTCATTCTTAAAAGGTCACTATTAATTCCTCAATCCACTCAATCTCTCGATGTTTTCAAAATATGTATAAATGCATTGTAACCCGAAAAGGGAAGGTAGACATCTCTTTCTAGAGATAAGCCTATATTTGTATCCATAGCTACACGTCTTGGCTCCTCATCGAGGGAGCTTCCTTTCAGTACCCCAACACCCTTCAAGGTTCAGGTAAATTTTGATATTCCCAAATTTGAAGGCAAAATCAATGTTGATGCAATGGAAAATTTGTTGGATCAACTGTCCTCCTACTTCTTTGTAAATAAGTTCACCAATGGAAAAAATATCACTTTTGATCTTTTGAAATCATCATTGCCCATGAGAAATTGGTGGGAAGTGTACAAAAGGAGGTTCAGTACAGATATCATTGGCCTTAGGGTGGAACCCACCTGCGATGATTTTACATAAGTAGTAGAAGAAGAATACTATCCCATTGGCATGTATGATGATCTGTATATACAGTGGCAACAACTTCGCTAAGGCAAGGACCAATCTATGCAAGATTACACAGACACTTTTCATTCTTTATCTGCAAGACTGGGCATTCAAGAAAGTGAGAAACATAAAACTCTCAAATATCATGGTGGAGTAAAATGGTACATCCAAGGGGAAATGGAACTCTTCAATTTGGAAAGCCTTGATGAGGCATATAAATTTGTAGTGAAGATTGAAAAGAAGCATGGCAGGAAGAATGTGAAGAGTCAACCTTCAAAATGGAAAAGTGATAAGGAAGGTCAAACATGAGGCCAAAATTAGAAGCAGAAGGAGTTTCAAGATAAGAAATAATAGAAGGGGAAGGCTGGAAAATGGTGTGATTACCACAAAACTAGAACTCACTCCAAAGAAGAATGTCAAGCCATCAAGTCACTGCTCTTTGAGTCACAATACTCGACATCTACTACTCTGCCTCATACACAACCTATAGTCAAAGAGGATGAAGAAGAAATTATAGATGCTGAGCCTGACACCATTGTCACTTCATCACAGACTATGAGGAAAGACCATATGACAAAGAAAGATTGTTTCACTCCAAACTATGGGTAAAAGGTAAGCCTCTGCATTTTATTCTTGATAGCGGGAGTCAAAAGAATTTAATCTCGGCTAAAGTTGTGAAAAGTCTAGGTATATCCATGAAGCCTCATCCAAAGCCATATAGTATTGTGTGGTTGAGCCCAAGGAGAGACCTTCATGTCACCCATCAGTGTCTTCTTTCATATGCTATAAAACCATTCCAAGATGAAGTCTTGTGTGATGTGGTCAATCTAGACATTTGTGATGTCCTCCTTGGTCAACCATTCATGTATGAGTGATATGGCATCTATGAATCCAAAACCTGAAGGATCACCCTCACTCTTGGAAAATAGTGTTATAGGGTACTAGAGGTACCACCTCCCACATCTGTTTCCCTAATTAGTGCTAAGTAATGCAAGAGATTGGTGGAGAATACAAAGCAATTTGTTCTCATGATGGTCAAACCACAGAGATCCAAGGAGGCCAATGTTGTGGTCCTAATTACACAATCAACACAACAAAAAAATTAGATAGGACAAATCATAGGTGAATATGATGACTTATTCAAGTCACCCACAGGAGTTCCACTGCATTTCCAGGTAAAACATTTTATCGATTTAATCCCAGGATCACCTTTGCCTAATGGTCCTGTGTATCACAGATCAATTTTGGAGAATGATGAGATAAAAAGACATATTCAAGAATTGATCCAAAGGGGTCACATCAATCCAAGGTTTTCACCTTATGGTAGCCCAATCATCATGGCATGAAAGAAAGATGGAACATAGAGGCTTTGCATTGACTACCGAGCCCTGAATAAAATCTCTATGAGGAATCACTACCCTCTCCCCATAATCGATGACCTACTGGACCAGCTCTATGGTGCAAAGTTATTCACCAAAATTGATCTCAAATTTGGTTATCACCAAATTCCCATCGATCCCACTGATGTCTGGAAAACTACATTAAAATCTAAGGAGGGGCTCTTTGAATGGTTGGTTATGCCTTTTGGCCTAACTAACGCACCTATAACCTTCATGAGGATGATGGATGACATCCTACGACCCTTCACAAACTCATTCATGGTTGTCTACTTAGATGACATTCTCATCTATAGCAAAACATGGGAAGAACATTTGCAACATGTTTGTAAGGTGCTTCAAACTCTTTAGGAGCACAATTTGTATGCAAATCTTGATAAATGCACATTCAGAATGACAACAATTCAGTACCTCGAGTACGTTGTGAATGAGGAAGGGGTCGACATTGATCTAGAAAAGATTCAGGTTATTTGATAATGGCCCACACCAAGGGCCCTCACAGAGCTTTGCAGCTTTTGGGGCCTTGAAAATTTCTACCACAGGTTTGTTCTTAGATTTTCACATGTTTCTTGGTCACTAACCCAAGTGACTAAAGGAGGAGCTAAAGCTACATTTTATTGGGGTGAAATAAAACAAAGGGCATTTGAGAATTTGAAGAATAGACTCTACTCAACCCCTATTCTTTCCTTGCCAAATTTGTATCAACCATTTGAGTTAATGACAGATGCATCTGAATATGCCATGGGAGCTATCATCATGCAACATGGCCATCCTATTGCATACCATAGTGAAGCTTTCACTGATACAGTCAGGAAATATCCAATATATGATAAGGATCTCTACGCCATTATACAAGCCTATAAACACTGGAAACACTACATCTTGGGAAAAGAGACGGTCATCCACACTGACCACAGACCATTGGAATTCATCTAGACACAAAGCAAACTATGAAATGAGAGGCAACAAAAGTGGGCCACGTATCTTCAGTAATTCCACTTGATAATCAAACACAAAAAGGGGAGCTCAAATACAGCTTTAAATAGCTTAAGATGCCCACCAATTACTACACTCACAATAGTGCTTGACCTGTGCGGACATGAGACTACCACTTGGGTGCTCTGTATGAAGTAGATCCTACATTTGCTGACACATATCAAGCACTCCAAAAAGGTGAACATGTTTCTAACTTTTATTTGCAAGATAATGTCCTCTTCCATATGGGGCACATCTGTGTTCCTATTGCAGAGCAACAAAAGATGATATGGGAAGCACACTTCAGTAGGACAGCTGGCCACTTTGGTATCAAAAAAACATTGGTAGTTCTTCAAAAACACTTCTACTAGCCCCATATGTAGAAAGATATGGAAATATATCTCAAATCTTGCACCCCATGTATAATAGCCAAGCCAACAAATAAGAAGCAAGGATTGTACATGCCATTGCCAGAACCAACCAGGCCTTGGGAATCCATCTCAATGGATTTTCTCTCAGGTTTGCCCACTTATAAACATGGCAAGGACTGTATTTTTGTGGTAGTTGATCATTTTTCAAAAATGTCTACCATGCTTGCTTGTAAGAAAAATATGTCTACTGAGGAAAATGCTCAACTATATCTTAGTCATGTATGGCTCCATTTTGGTCTCCCCAAGTCAATTGTCTCAGATCGAGATAAAAGGTTCCTGAGCATCTTCTAGTCCACTCTATGGAAGATGATGGATACTAAGCTGATGCAGTCCATAGCCTTCCATCCATAGACTGATGGTTAGACTGAGGTGGTAAACCACTTGATTGTTCACATGATTCAGATGTATCACTCCAAACATCCACGCACATAGGATGAGGGACTTCCATTCGTCCAACATGAATAAAATCGGGCACTTCACAGCTCGACCAAGCATAGTCCATTCCAAGTATGTTTTGGGTTCTAACCCATGGCACTAACTGATATAGCTATTCCATTCTCCGCCATGGAATACACACCTCATGGAAGATCTAAAGCAACAAAAGTGACCAAGTTTATTGAACAAATGCAGCATATCCAGCAACAAGTTCATGACATCCTGGAGAAGATGAATTAGAAGTATAAGCTACGCCATGATAAACATAGGATTGCACACCATTTTGCTGTGGGTGACAAGGTTTGGTTATGGCTTCAGAAGGAACAACTTGCAGGCCCACACAAAAAGATTCAGCCTCTATAATATGGTCCATACACCATCACTAAAAAAGTTGTAGAAAATGCTTTTGAGTTGAACCTACTAGCCTACCTTGGCCTGCATCCAATATTCAATGTGGAGCTCCTAAAACCATATCACCCACCTCTATTGGACACTTCAGTTGTGGTAGAACAACTAGACATTGATGAGCTTGACCCATAGAGTTTTGCTCCAGTAGAAGAGGATCATATTGTGGATACTTGGATGAAGACAATAAGAGGATGCTCTATTCCACTGTATCAAGTCGTTAGAAGAGGCTAGCTTAGCCACCAAGGTGAGTGGCTCACCATGAATCAAATGAAGACACAACTACCCCACCTGATGAGGAATATTGACACAATGGGGACCATTAATTTTCAAGGAGGGAGGAATGATCTAGGTAACACTTTGGGTGACCACTCGGGTGATAGAAATGATCCGAGCAACCATTTGGGTGACCATTCAGGTGACAGTTAATTCCTCAAATATTGTATTGTTTTCATTCTTGGAAGTCACATTATCAATGATAGTTATTTCCTCGAGCCACTATGTCCTCGAACACTGTACTATTTTAATTTTGTTATTTCTCTTGAGCCACTCATTCTTAAAAGATCATCATTAATTCCTTGAGCCACTCAATCTCCCAATGTTTTCAAAATATGTATAAATGCATTGTAACACGAAAAGAGAGGGCAAACACCTCTTCCCAGAGATAATCCTATATTTGTATTGTGATATTTAAGTAATACGATGTCTCTTCTTAGAGAATTCATTGTTATTGTGTTATTTCTATGCTATTACAATATTCATCAACCAGAACTTTTGAGTTTTGGATCAAGTTACAAGCATATCCAAATCCTCACACCAATTCCTAGCCACCACAAGCACACCTAGTTTAGCATTTTACATATGCACTACACTATTGAATAAATCACATTAAGTTGGAGAACTACATATGGATTGATCTCTCTTCAAAGTATTTGTATATAGGCATCACACCCACACAAGGGGTGTGGATACACATTCAGTACATATTACACACAATAACCCCCCCCCCCCCCCTTATTTCTCAATTTTCATCAAAACATAATGAATTCTAGGGTTTGAAGATTAAATTATCTCTACAAGGAGTTCCATAAAATTTTAGTAGTCGATATTTCATAGGCAGGCTCACATAGGGACAATAAACAAAACCTAGGAAACTTAGGTCTCTGCGAGTATTTTGGACAATAGTGGAAAAAGAGGATAATAGCGATAGACTCCAGGGTGTCCTATTTCAATGATCCTATCCTTTCATAAAATTGAAAGTCATATCTCTATTTATGATAATGTCCCAATCTTGCATAACCAATATCAGACCCTGTAATAGCTAATTCAATTCATTTTAAGCTAAGTCTTCTATTCTCCAAATTTATGGATATTTATAGAAAGGTTAAAAATACAAATAAATTATACAAATTAGTGGTAAAATTATTGTAATATTATTTACTAATTTATTCAACCCATACCCTTAACTAAACTAGGAATAAGTTTCCAATATTGCCAAAACTGTTAAATCAATTACCTTGAAGTTACCTCACCTCAAAAGGGTAAGACATATAAAATTTGTGAATGTAACCATGTAACATATAAAAGTAAATATGTCTACATACATATATCATTTATGTGCATGGACCCAATGTGATCACATGTAGGCCTAAGATATATAATAAATATTATGGAAAAATATATATAGTAATAGTATAAGCTTAGAAAGAGAATAAACACACACACAAGATAACTTTAGAGCAGGTCAACATGTAATTGCTAAAAGAGACCACAAACAAAAGGAGTTTTTAAATTATATAAAATCAAATAGACATGAATTATTCAAATGTCCACAATGTAAGGAATGACATATTAAAATGTCCATGCAATAAGTAATGACATAATAAAACATCCAATAAGTCAAACATAGACACATGGGATACATAACAACTAGCATATTCAAATGCTCAAACAAGCAAGATAAAGGTAAAACACTCAAGGATGTGTGTAAAGGAAAATCATAACTAAAAATCATAACCATATCATAGTGGCCCATGGATCAAATGCATTAGAAAAAAATGTCATGTGCATAGAATATAAAGTACCATGTGAAATATGTAATCATTAATAATAATAATGTGTAATTACATATGTAAGCTCAATCATGATAGTGTAGAGTGATTATAAAATCATATAACATGTGTGTATAAACATTAGAGAAGATGGATGCCCCCGACATCTTGGTGAAATGAGTAGAGGGAAAGCTTAACATCTATATGTTTAGCGTGTATCTATGTATACCTATATATGTGTATGTATGAGTAGATGATATGCTAACCCTCAACATGGAAATAACACATAGATGCCATGGATCAAATAAAACATGTAAGTGCTGATTTTTTTTTGTATTTTTTTATTTTATTTATTTTTCTAATAATTTTGAAGAGACAAGATCATCCTATGATCTCATCCAAAGGATGATTATAAGTATCTCCCTAGTTGGAACCTAGTGCAAGAAACTAATGGTATAACTAAAGATCATGTATAGCTTAAATCTAAGACAATACAATATCTGTGATGCTTAGTGTACATATGATAGGACTCTGAGGTCATGAATTACCGATTGAAGGAATAGGGGTTCATGAAAACCATCTCTATGTAATTTTTGGTTTCTTTGGAATAAAAATAACAAGAACATGTCTATGTGCTTTAGATATTTGAATATTTTCATAGAATACAAGGATTATGTGGAACCCATTCTCTATCTCTGATGTAAGGGTCTCTCAAGTATTGGATACCTAGTAAATAGGTTTACATTTTGTTTACCATTTTGTGGTATATTGGACCTAAAAAGCTTTATAATTAACTTTCTAGGTATGAATTTCTCTTGTTTAATAGGATTCTCATATGGAACACTAAAAACTATAATTATTTGATTGATGTGAATGAACTTAATACACCCATGCACTATAGAAGGTACTACTTGAAGAGTATGTATCCAAGGTCATCCGAATAACATGTCAAAGACAATTGTATAGATTATAAATGATAAAGTAATAAACACATACGTGGGATTGAATCGTAAAGGTAGAGAAATCTTTCAAAAAACATTCTAGGAGGTCCCATCGAATGCTCTAACTAAACTAGTAGAGGGGTGTACTTCATGATGAGTATAAACCAAATGCGTAAGTAATGTTATGGTGCAAACATTTTCACTTGCACCATTATAAATAATAACACTACATATGGTTTTTTATCAAGGTATGTTCTAATGAAAAAATAATGAAGATCAAATTCATCATCTTTAATTTCTTCGTCATTAAAGGAAATGCCCAATTTTTAAACCATAGGAGGTATATGTCCTGTGTATGTAATCATAGACCCATTTAGTGGGTGTAAATAATATGATGGATGAGGATGTGTATTATATGCCATTGGAACTTTTGGTTCATTCTTAGAATGTTCTTTAAAATGATTATTTAATATCTTCTATTTGTGGTTATCACCAGGTTGTGAAACTACTTCCTTTGTACGATTATCAAATGTAATTTATTGGTCATCAATGAGGTCCTAGGTCTTATTATTCAAGAAAAACATCTTTTTTTAGAATTACCAAGGCCTTGGTGATATTCATAACAGTCATTTTCATCACATCCTTTAGGCATAGTTTTATTTATATCAAAATTTATAAGAGGGAGAGATATACAATGATAATTTACCAACCATGGGTGTAATGAAGTTAGAGGCTTTGGTATATGTGTAAATGAATTCCTTGGTTTATTAGATAGGATGAGCTGATTAGTATATTGTGAAAATATGTTAGTGATGGTGGTTGTTTCATTTTTATGCTTAGGAGGATTTACCTTATAATTTGGTTTAATTGTAAATTTTTTACTAGATGTAGATGCAACTTTTGTGTTTGCTACATACTTGAGCTTATTTAATGACATAAGATTCATTTCATGGTCTCATAAAAAATGGCATAAGTCATAAAATATTTAAACATATTGAAAAAAATGGACTCTTGTAAATGATCAAGAAAACTTTATTGGAATATGTTTTTCAGCTTTTATCTACCATATGATTGGTCATTCTGGTAACATTGTCTTATATATCAATACATATTCATTGATAGGTTAATTCATTCCTTGTTTTATATTTACAATTTGAGCATAGGAATTCTTTTCAATAATGTTGATAGAAAAGTTTGCCAAAAATGGATATGCAATAAGCTTGAATGCTTTCATAGATTAGAGAAGTAAGACATAAAACCACCTCAAATCATAGTCCTTAAAGCTCCTTGGAAATAATTTGGTCAAAAGTTTATCATTAGATCAATTATGAAGACATGCCAAATAGAATGCTCAAATAGATTGTTTAGGATCAACCTTTCCATCATAAAATGTGAATTTAGGTGCAATAAATCTAGTTGACAAAGGGTGTACAAATATCTCAAGTTTAAAACATTTACGCAACACATCTTACAAATTTATAGCATGTGAAGACTTTGAATAATTTTATTCAATATTTGTAACCTTGTAATCTAAAGTCTTTATGACTTGAAAGTGTGTTTTAACTATAAACCCATTGGGATTTATATTATCCAATTATCACCAAAGGAGATGAAAACATGTTGTGAGTAGTAGTAGGCATTCAAACTGGTGTTTGCATTTAAATAATGTGTAAATTCATAGTAGATGTAACAATAGTAGTTTTAGGAAGAAAAGGTTGAAACACATAATTTTTGTACCCATTAGATGTAGGTATATTAAAAAACATGGGTTGAGTTATAGTACCTCCTAAGGATTCACCATTACTAGGTGAGGCATCCTTGGTTTTATATTGTTTACATATTTCATCTATTATAACATAGAACAATGCACCCATTAAGCTTTTGTTATTTTTGATATAAGTAATCAATGCTTCTTGGTCTTCCATTTTGAATCATGCTTTTGTACTAACATTTTCCATTATTTGACAAATGAAAAGTATAAAATTTATAAAAAAGTATATCAATCAAGAAAATATAAAAAACCTAAGTGACTTAGAGTTTGATGCTCCAATGTTGGGTTCACCAAATTTTTAACCCTAATTTAGATTTTGATCCTAATTGGGTAGATATGTTAAGTATATATAAATGATAGGGTACAAGGGTAAATATCAAATATATAGTAAGCTAATTAATGTGATAAAATCAGATGTACCATATGTTGATTTTGTTAAATTAAGATAAGATATAAATGAAAAATATAAATATGCTAGATATATAAATGACATAAAATAGGTTACTTTTTTTGTTTTAATACTAGTGAATATTTCAATATGGCAAATGTAGAAATTAGGGGAAAATTAGATTATGTAACAATTGTCATATTCTATATCTGGTGCTTCTATCTCTTCGTACAGTTGTATTATTATTGGATGGTTGCATCAACACTATTGTTAAATTATGACATTAGTGTCCTCTATAAAATATTAGCTATAATAGGATTTGAACACCTAGATGTATCTGGGTCTGGCTTCATCTTCATTCTAGTCCATTCAGATCTAGGTCATGGACTTTAACTCCTAGAGAAACATAAAAAACCTAGCTTTTCATCTTCCATGTGACCTTGGGGAAAAATGGGTTAGTGTCCACAAAGTGTCTTGCTAACCCATAATGACCCCACTTTCAAATGGCACTATATACATAACTAATACTCTTGAAGAGATCCTCAAACTCATGTAGTTCTCCCCTACATATTGGCTTCTATTTCAGTCATGTAATGTGTGTAAAGCAAGTACAATAGTGACCTAACTTGTAAGTTGGAAAATAAGACCTTATGACTAATACTTTAATACTGTATACCTATGGTGAGTCTGTTTCTTTGAATTGTATAAGAATAGGATAGAATAGGAAATATTTTGATAATTGGAGTTATTTTTGAATGATCTTTTGGTTTGATGACTAGTTGTTCCCCATGTGAAGAATGAATATGGGTTGATATTATATTTATATCAATCCTATCAGGAGTTAACTCACATTTAATAACTTAGGTTGACCATTTTAATGTGTTTCATTTCTAAATTGGATGACTTTAGTGTACTATAGAATTATGTCAATGGAGGATAATAACGTCAATGTTAGTCTATCTAGATGTTAGTATCTAGGGATAAAGAAAGTATGCACATGCTCAAAACTTGCATAGGTGTAATATAAGTAAATTTTAAACATTCTAGGCAAGATGATATTTTCATGTCATTAAGATAAGGATGGTCATACTAAAAGATAAGACAAAGGGAAAAAGATAGATTAGATGTGAGGCTTGTAGAAGCAAGGCATGTGTATAACTAAGAGTAACAACCAAGGTCTAAGTTTTCCAAGTGTACAAGATTGAGGTGATACATATTCACAAAATATCATCTACAATTCACAATATTTATATTCACACATAGGTTTTACCTCAACATAAATTAGTAGTAACATTATTATATTTCTAAACAGCCTAATAATAATGCTAACATTGTTGTCTAAATAGCCTTTTTGTACAAAATGGAAACCATCTAATTGAAATAAAAGTATTGCATTTGAAACATAACTATAATGTCCCAAAAAGAGTCAACATCCATTTCAATCGACAACTAAGTCATATATTCCAATGCCTCAAAGTAACTATAATCCATATAAAATTAATTAAAATAATAAATGAGAGATAAATAATAATTAAAATTACATCTTACTTACTATTCTATGTTAAAGTTTTGGTAACATGCACAACCTTCATGAAATTTCCAAATAGGAGACAAGACTAACAACCAATAGTTGAACTAACACATCCCTATAGGGTTTAGTCCTTTGATTAACATCAAGATCCATACCACTATGACTAAAAAAATATGTGTCAATAGTAATATGAAACCATACTAACAACTTTAAAATCTATCACATTGAGTTAAAGTTTTAACATGTAAATATAAACCAACATCCATTTGAATTACCTTAGGAAATAAGCTTTCAAGACTAACATTAAATAATTCAACTTAGCTATTTGAAATAGTATAAGTTACCCTTATCAAGATACATATATATTCATCCATACAAAATTACAAACATAAAATCCTTTGGAAATCATTCATTAGCTTAGCTATGCATATTTATTAGGATAATTGAAACATAAGTCTTAATCCCTAGATCATTATAGCCTAATCAATTAAAAATAAAAAATAATTAAAGGAATACACCCATTTTTCATATTCAATGGTAAATGAAGACACAATGTTATTATACATACATCAAGAGGAACTAGTGTTTCAAAAGTAGAAGCCTAATTACTATTCATAAATAAATCACACTAAATAATCAAAATAATAATAATCATATACTGAGCACTACAAATTAACACTATCTCCAATTACTATAGAACCAACTCATAATATAAATATGAAATGAAAGAATGATTTAATATAAGTAAGAATGAATAAATTCAAATATTCATTTGTTCAAAAAGTTTTATAAAAACAATTAAGACATAAGAACATCCACATCAAATTGTAAACATGCTACCAACTTGAATCAACCTAGAAATGAAGATTACATCTAGTAGAGAAAAATCCTCATGCCCAGTCCTATGATCCAACCATTTTTGGACCTAAACACCCCAACCATTTTATTTATGGGGGAGATCAAACATCTAGGATTGGAGAAAGAGCATGAACATGTGGTTTGTTATTGAATCCATGAATCAAAATGAAAACATTATTCACACACCTAAATAATAACATCAAGCAATCAACCCTATGAGTTCATAGTTATTATAGTATATGAATCCCTTCTTTATCATATAATGGGGCTGATTTGAGCATAAGGGATCATTATTGTTATATGCTTAGCTTAGAAGGGCATATACCCATGATTAAATAGTTGATGATTTTGTCATACCATTTAACACTAGTCACATGGGTCTAATTAATTTATTTAATATGAATATGTGGATAAATCTCATTTAAGAGATAAATGATTCCTTGTACTCTTATGATCTAGACAACACTTCAATAAATGATCTGGGCAACACTTTAGGTGACAATTCGGGTGATGGTCCTACCCCAATTGGTGGCAAAACTTCTGGGAGCCATAACGTTTTACACCATAGCTCCATTTGACTCCATGTTTGAATTGTTGGAAAGCTAAAAATGAGGGGAATAGTTTGATATGGAACAAATATTTGCTTATCTAGGTTTTGACCCTTGAAAACTGGATGTAAGTGCCCCAAATTTCAATTTTAGTAGTGTAACCTAAAAATATTAAGTTTCTCAAAATAGTAATTTCTCAAATTCTGTATTGCTGTAATTCATGGAATTCGAACCATTTCATCTCCATAGAGATTGGTTACCTTCCACATCCTCCTCCTACCTTCAAAAATAGGTATAAATAGATATGCATCCCAAAAATGAAAATAGACATCTCTTTCTAGAGATAGGCATATGTTGTATGTACAATTTTGAGCATTAAAACATCTCTTCTCAAAGATAGCATTATTATTTGTGTGTTCTTGAAATATTCTTCAACTAAGACATTTGAGATTTGGATCATCTTACCATCTTAGCTGGTCTGATTTCAAGATCAAATTCCTATAATTTCACCATTGACTTGCCTCTTCTTTCACCCAATACATTAAGATTGAGTGTGAGATTGAAAATTAGGTTGGGATTGATGGGATATGAATTTTTCCTCAAAATATAATGATTTAAGTTCTAGTTAGATTCAATTATTTCATATATCTATTTATCTATCATTTAATATTTAACTCTACATCTTTTAGGTTGTTGCTCATGAAGGCAATTGGATGTTCATTTTTATCTAAATTTTACGTGAGTATGATTGTTATAGTATGACCTAAGGAAAAGTAATAAATGTATAAATACTTATTTAAATATAGGTTGATCATAACTAAAACTTGAGTAATGTCATTTTAATGTTTTAAAAATATATATATACATATTTTTTTTGTCCATTCTCTTTTAACATCTTGATTCACATGGCATTTGATAACTTAAAAATCTATGCAAATCAGGAAATGAATTATATTACAAAGTTCATCTTACCAAATAAATACTTCAATTCTTTCTTATTGTTAGGAGGTGTCATCTTGAAAATTTCCTTGATTGATTTTGGGTTAATAGAGATCCCATAATTAGTGATTACATGGCCCAAAACTTTTCCTCTAGTGACTGTAAAGATGTTTTTCTTTGGATTGAGTGATACTCCATCTATTCTATGTCTATGAAACAATCTATATAGATGGCCTACATTATAAGCTCTATATTTTGAAAACATTTTTTACTCATCCATTTAAATGATTATGTATTTGAGCATGATTCCCTAAAATGTAAAGTATGTAGCTCATTATAAGGTGGCTTCAACATTCATGAGGCCAAAATGCATCATTTTTTATGCATAATTTCCCCACTTATTGGTAAAGGAAGACTTCATTTTACCATGTGATTTTAATAATACATGATTATAGAAAAAAATTCATCCAATAAGGACATCATCTTAGAGCCACTAACTATTTGAATTACCTCATCTAGTAAAGGAAATAAATAGTTTTTTTCTTTGATGCACAACTCAAATTTATGAAGTTAACAAAGATCCTGATTTATCCATTCTTATTACTGACTAGAATTAGGTTGGATACCTAGGTATAATGCCTGATTAGAAAGACAATCCTAGCATCTAATAAATAATGTACTTATATCTGGATAAGAGGCTCTAGAAATGGATCTACTGACTCTATCTTTCTTTGAAGGGATTATGCTCTAGATTTAATGGGATTTTATGCATGAATACCTTAGGGTTGAATAAATTCATATCTTAATATGTCCATGTGATCAAATATTTGTATTAAACCAAAATACCCCTAAAATTTTGATTCTTACTTTAAGTCCAACTCAATCCAATGTTTACATATTGGGGATGTTGGTAGGTTCCCATATTCTCCTTTAAAAAATTAGACTAACTCACTTTGATTTGTTTCTACTTTTATCTTGTGGATATAAATTGAAACATAACTCTAATAAAACCATCCCTATGGGAATGCAATTCTCTTTTAACTGTAATACACCATCTTCTCCCATACATTATATGGTCATTGGTTCAACATCCTATTCATCTATTACTTGGGATTAAAAGGCTCCATAAATATTCATAAATTTGATAATCTATTGATCATCCTCAAATACCTAGAAGTTATCCATATTGTCTAGGATAGAGGGACAAGGAACCAACTACATCTATAATTTATACATTTTGGATTCTAGGTGCAGTTCTAGATTGGTAGTTGAAGTTGGTAATGAATTTTTAATCTAGTTTCATTCCCTTAGGATGGCCATATTATTTAATAATTCAAAGGATTTTAGCAGATCCCATGCTTGGTGTTTATATTGCTTCATTTAAGTGAGTTCACACTATCATTTATTTTGATCTTATTAATGACTAGCTCTGAATCACTAAAAAAGTTTAATTGATTGAAATTATCCTTCAATTCAAAATAAATTCCTAAGATTAGGGATTCATACTCAAATAAGTTATTATTACAATGGAATCATAAATATAGGTATCTATATATTACTTCCTATTTGTACCAATAAAATCTATGCCAACATTTGAACCTTGCTTCAATTTGGATCCATTGAAATGGAGAGTCCATAACTAAGAAGGACCTTTAAATTATTATTCATGAGGTTTTTATTTGGTATTGAAAGTGCACACACCTTCATGTGATGCTACAAAGTGAATAATTTATTTATTAGCATTGTACTCTATGATCAGGTACATCATCTTTAGTTCTTAGTCTACATAGATCTGGTTGGATACCCTTTTCCAAGGTATCCACATGTGTGATAATTTAGTATCCATGTACCCATTCAGTGTATTCAACTAATCATAACTTATTAGAAAGCCATAGGATTGTGAAATATCCATGACTTTAATACCTATGTATTGTTATATGTGACTTAGATGTAGGCTAGATGTGTAGGCTTTTTATCTCTCCAATAAATGGGATGTAATACTTGTCCAAATATAAGACCACTCTTTTTTAATTGTCTTGAGTCAAATCGATGTTATTGCATATAGTGGTTGGCATCACATTTCCTAAGGCACCTAAGTCAACCAAACAATTGTACATATTCTTTTCAAGAATTTTGATAGTTAACAAAAAAGGTGGTACCTTAGGCTTATCCTTATAAATAACCATGTTTCCATGTGTAGATTTTGATTTGTGACTAGATGATCTCACAATCAAAGCCTATACTATAAAATATCTCTATACAGTGATCTCAGATACCTCATAAAGATTAATATTATCCATGATCTTCTTCATATATTCTAAAATATTATACCATCCTATACTATGTATCTCTACACTTTGTAACTAATAATTATTTTTTAGAGGAGGAAGATTATTTTTGTCCTTAGGATATAGAGACATAAAACTATTGTTCATAGGTGCGTAAGTAGTAATAGGCTAATTTTTCCTTAAATTGTAATTATTCATCTAGAACTATTGTAAAACATGAATCTCATATTTATTGTTTTTTTTTTCATTCTCATCCTCCACTAGGAATGGGAAATCATATCTCCCCAAGACCATGGTTGTTCTATGAGGACTTGAAGCATTAGAAAATGCTGGAAAACATGGATCTCATATTTATTGTATTTTTTTTTATTCTCATCCTCCACTAGGAATGGGAAATCATATCTCCCCAAGACCATAGTTGTTCTATGAGGACTTGAAGCATTAGAAAATGCTGGATCTAGATGATTTTTAAAATCTTCATGTATGTTCATTTCATTCTAAAATATATAAAAGTTAGTTACAATTCTATGCAATCTAGATCAACATACTGTGTTGTGTTATGTGCTCAGTACCAATTAGGAAGGGTTACTTCCAAGGTATTTATTTATGACATTTTATTAGGTGAATACTATTATATGTTGTTTATAGGTGTATTAGAAAGCCTATTATACCTATAAAATGTAAATTTTTCATTATAATTTTACCCATGGTGTTTCCCATTCACTTATACATGATCAAAAATTCACTGCTCAACTTATAAACCATTTGTTGGATGATATCCAATTTTGATTTCTTAGAATCAGTATGAATACCTTGTGTTGTATCAATTTTAACTGGTATCAAATATCAGTTCATATTATTTATGTTTGAATGTATATATATAATTATTTTGGAATCTAAGTTGTTGGTTAGATGGAGAATGCACTAAATGTAATTAGGTGTACAACTAGTTTTGAGGCTAAGCCACAAAATCCTAATTAACATTTATAGTTTGGTTAATGGATCAAAAATTAAGACCAATATGAAGTGGGGTCAGAGCTTGTGACTGAGGATTGAATTTTTTCTCATTGTTAATAGCTTAAACATAGATTAGTGATAATAAGGTAATGTTAGGTACCCTACAAATAAATATAATATTCATAGGATCCAAGTCATTCTTATACATTTTGAGGGATAACACCTCATTGTCTTTATAATCATACTCAAGTTAGTTGTACATTTTTTTAAAAATTACTTTGAAGGATTGAATTGGTTCATTTGGTTATACACTCGTAATTGTAAAGTGTTAGTATATGACACTTGGGCTAGTGACTTTTCCAAACAATGCAAGAAAGGTATTCTAACACTGATTCCAAGATGTGATTAAATATTTTGGGACATTAAGACACCAATAATATACAACATATTACAATGTAAAAGGAAAGTGTTACTAGGATAAATATTTCATGGGTTAAATTTAGTATCAATATAAAAGTATTGAAATCCTTTACATTTTCTTTGATAATCCCAACTCCTAAAGGAGAGAAGGAAGGAAGATACTTATTCAGGTTTTTAGGCAAATCATGCACATCTCTAGGGATGGTGTTAACATAACTGGTTAGCCAATCTTGGACCATTAGGTGTAGAACAAGATGAGTTTATTTTTTTGGAGAATAAGATTGGGATTCATGTCCTCTCAAAAAAAGTTTATTTGACCTAACTTTCTTAAATATTTACAAAGGTGGGTATATCAAGTTACTATGTAAGGTAGACCTTGTTAAAATTATAGGTATATCCAATGCAACTTAGATGATCTCTTTCAATAAAATATAAGGACCCTCTTTATAATGCCAAATAAATCCAAATTTATGTGGATTTCATGCAAACTAGGGAACCTTACGAGTTAGCCTCTAACATTTTAGGAATAGTGAATAAAGATTCATTCCAAGGCACATGTTGTGGGGTATTGGATTTTATAAACAACCTGTTGGTGGAATAGCGGTGAGTGGAGAAATTATTTACCTCAAATGGTTTTGCTATGATATGAATCTCGATCTAGTTAAGATGGGTAGATTATTGATGGATATAACCTAGGGTTGGTAGGATCAAATAAACTAAAAAAATAAAGAAAGGTAGTATAGGATAGAAGGTCTATGGATCAAACAAGATGAAAACTTTATAAGTTGGATATTGAACTAAGGGTTGGATAAGAAATCAATAACCAATAATTTATTCAATATACTATAAGTATAAAAACAATAAAACATAGTTAAGAGTCCAACAGAACAATAATAAAATGAAATTTCACATATATAATCAAAGGTTGTTACATTTATGAGATTACAATTTCACAATTATAAAGGGAGATTATGATTATTGCATAAAATAATTCAAAATAAAAATAACACAATATGAATAATTGTATTAAAAGAATACTCATACATAACCAAAATAATAATATATAATTTTGATGTAACTTATTATAAGATTCATAACTTTGGAGAACAAGAGTTGCACATCAAGATCAATTATAGAACAATCTATAGAATTTCCTATTACTCTTAATATCCAAATTCTCCTCCCTTTGGGATTGAGAGGATATAATTATATAAAATATTTGGATGGAGATGCCTCATCCTTCAAGAAAAGTATAAATTTACATTTTCAATTATATAAAAATGTGTCAAAACTCATGCACATCATCCATGTTTACAAGGTGATTATAAGTAATACATTCTGACAAAAAAAATCTAGAAATATCATGGTAAAAAAAATACCTTTTTACAACTACGTGTATTCATATAAAAATGTTACCTATGATTTGGTAGTACTCAAAGGTGGAATTTGTGTGCTTGGTGAAGTTGTTAAATCTTCAATTTTATCTTGAGATTAAAATTGGGTGATCACTATTGTTGAAGACATGCTAACTAGATTTGGGACTATAATTACAAATTTCAAACTAGGAAGTGGCACATAAACTAGTTCAATCTGTGTTTGTACAATGTATACTTTGGAGACTAGGATTGAGTGAATTTATGGGGTGACTGTAGGACATATACTACTAAATTTGACTTATTTTCCACTTACATTTGTAAATATAAAGTGTGAGTGGCCTAAAATTTAATATCAATAGTCTCAAAATCAAGCAAAGACCTTTCAAAAAACATTGAAGCTTGTCCATCAACTTACAATGCATGGTCAATGTAGATTTAACTTCTAAATAGAGTGTATATGTTCCTATAACAATTTACCTATAAAATTTTACTTATTGTATAATTTTATCTATAGTTATATAAATTATCCCCTCAATGTTTGTTTGAAATATGTCAATTGTAGCTTAGAGGAGGTTCTAAAAATTGGATTAGGAACTAACTTCCCAAGAGGAGTGTTTAACTTAGTGACCCTCATATCTTTCAAAATGGATAAAAACTCTCTCTCTTTCCATGTAAAATATTTCACTAAATTTCGAAGCTCTTGATGCCTTTAAAGTAATATATCCCATCTTAAAGGCCATGTAATTATGGGTCCATGCATCATCTCATAATTTTATTTAGTTCAAATAGGCAGACACCTTATTCATTATTCCCTGGATAAGGAATTAGAGTTTTCCATTGATATCTTTGAATTTATTGAGTAATTGAAATAAATCCATCAACATAGGATAGGATGTAGCCCTTGAACAACTTATTAATTAAATAATATTATACAAATTTTTAGTTAAACCCTCTACATTATCTATAATTTATTTTGGATCTTGAATAATATTTATCTTTTATGAATTATGTATCAAATGGTCATAACTTGTGAATTTTTATTTTATTATACCTTGAATATCATCTAAAAAACTATAGGGATTTTCCCTGATTGATCTAGGTCTAAAGGATTTATTTTTCTGCTTTTTGTCAGAGAGAATATATCTTCGCTTTATTACAACATGATATATTCTCCTTCTACAACCATAGTCTTCCTCTTTAACTTAATGCATTTTTTTTCCTATCAAATTAGAATTGGATTGTTGGTTGCTAAACAATCATTAAGTCTTATCGAATTGCCTCCTCTTATTACATATGTTGAATCCACAAATGGAAATTCAATACGACTTATTGCTCAACTTGATCTATGACTACATAAGTAGAAGAAGCATATTTACCTAGAGGGTGATTTTTTTAGGGGAATATGTCATCAATTCAAGGAAATGATGTATATACTTACTTTTTCCAATAACTTTATTCTATAATGGGGTATTAATATTATACCTAGTTTTACCAGTTATCTTTTGTAATAAAATTTTAGGGGAATATATCTACTCAACATGGCTAATAGGCATTCCAAATTATGAAAATAACCTTAGGGTGTAGCATGTTTTGAAAATTTTGAGGTGGATATTAGAATTTCAAAATTTACTTAATTCCATGTCTCAGGTGATTAGGACTAGCTCCACAAAAGAATGAGTGTGTCATTAGGGTGATACACATTTTTTTCATGGAAATAATGATAGATGTGTTAACAAATACAGTGGAAAAATTGATAGTAGGAGGAATGATAGTAGGTTGGTTAGGGATGGAAATACCAAATCATGTGAAAATAGGGTGTAGCTGGAAAAATATGCTTTATAGATACCTAAGGTTTCTGCATTGAGCTTAAAAAATTCAAAGAATGAGTAGTTCCTACTACATCAATTACAATAGTTCAAATTGAAGAGTTATTAAATAATTGGGAACTTCTGTAATTACACTCTATGAATATATAGCTGGGGTGATTGTTGTTGTAGTTGTCACCATGGTAGCTTTAGATGGAGAGCAAGCAGGTATGGTTGATGATGTCTCCTACATTGAGGATTTATATTTGAATCTACCTCATCTACCAAATATCGCTATTTTTATAATAAAAACTCATTATCCACTGAGATATACATTCCCTGATCAACGTAATTATATTCCACTACAATCTTACCCCTTATAGATTGAGTATATTTTTCATTCATCCACTCATCTTATTCATCTCCCTCTATTATTTCATTAAATGATTATGTTTCTTTAGTGTCTATTTTAGACACCCATTCTTATTTAGTTACCCATAATTTATCTTCTTCTTCACTATGATATATTTTAACATGGTCATGTCTCCATCAACCCCTTATTTTATCTTCTTCTTCCCTAAGAACTTATGCAGGTTTCTCCTCCACTTATACCTTAGGGAGTGATATTGGAGGCTTGTTGGGATTTATATTATAAGTAATTAGTGGCTCAAAATCAATAGAGGTTAGCCATATAAAATGTGTATTAGGGTATGCAGGGATTAAAATGGTAGCACATGGTAGTATATTCAGAATGGTAGTGACAATTGTGGGAATCATGGGAGGTGAAGATGGTTGGCCAAGAAATTCAGGCACTACCATTAGTGGTGTTATCATAATAAGTGGTGAAAAATGGAGAGAAATAATAGAAACATGAGAGAATAAATTATGGAGACTTAGTTATTTTACTATGGTTAGTGGAGGTAGGGGTAACATGGAGAATATCCTAATTTCTCTACTAGGACTTCTAGATCCCTCTATTTTTAGTTGTATACTAAGGAGAGGTAGTCACAATAGATTGTCTATGGGAGGTTTGGGCTATTTTAATTTTTTCTTCATCATCCACCTCCTTAGATGGGCCATCTTATTCTTACATATAGACTTATCTTTTGGGAGGGGTTGAATGAATAGGTGTATAAAACCATTAATCTATTTGTATCCTCATGTCATCCTCCTCAATAATAATAAGATCATATTGGATCTATTAGGATACAATCATTGAAATATTTACTTTGTTTATCCTTTAAGCCAATTTTATACCATCCTCAACATTTATAAATATAGAATACCAATTATAATATTGGTACCCATAATTGATCCTTGCCTTCTTCTGATAGTTCTTTATATGTCCCCTAATGTTCTTCTTAAGATTCCAATCACTAAATGGTGTCTATTTAAATCCATAATGCACCCTAATTTTTTACACAGATTGAAAGTGTTCCCATCTCATTTATTATATTCACCTAATGATGAGAGGGTTTTGGTGAATAATTGATTACTTATCCTTCCATAGATTGGCATCAACACTATTAGTCAATTGAGCAACAATTTCTTACTCATCCAATTTGTCAGGAACAATTTGTGGTAATTACATAGGGTGTGCCTTGGTACCTTATATTATAATTATATTAAACTTAGGATAGAATCAATAATCACCCATTTTATGAATAGTTTTCATTATGGGATCTAATAATCTAGGAATGATCTTTCTATAAATATCCTAATACACCATAGGATAAAAGGTCATTATTAATCTTTTCATTTGACTCCTAAATTTATGAACATGGAGGACATTGAAATAATCACAAATACCTTTATTTAGATACTATATAGATGGTTTCTAGGGTTCCTCATAAGTGGAATGTAATTTTTCAGTTACCACATCTACCAAATAATACATCAAGTAGAAGTTTCCATTTGGTGAGATTCCTAGTTTGATGATTTGCTGAATCAAATTAGGGATAATTATCTCCCTTGTGGATAAATTTTTTATTGGAAGTTAGAATGATATTCATTAATGATACTCAATCCTCATTGAAATAATAAATGATTGGAAAGCCATATATTATATTTAATAAATCTAAGCAATTCTTACACCTGGTTTGAAGGTGACTATGGGAGTAGTAGAAGTAGGGCCTTGAGTCGCAATGTTGTTTAAGTTGCTAGCCAATTATTTCAATTTGTTATGGATATTATCTATAAGGAGATATGAATTAACCATGTCCAGCCTATTACTCATATCTCTAATAGGGATATTTTAGTATATATAAAATGCATTTATGCTTCTATAGGCCATGACAGTATTACTAAGTCACAAATGCAATAATTTTCTAGAGATTTTTCCATTTAAGAATAAATAAAATAATAATTCAATATAGGGTATTACCTCTGAATTTTATACAACATTGTGTATGTCAACTAATTTTATTTTTATAAGTTCATCCCTATATCTCTTTTTGAAAATCCAAAGATGGGCATCATCCATGTATGGATCAAAAACATCAACCTCATCCTAAATAGTTGAGTACTATTTGAAATCATTGTTAAGATATGTCAAATCAAATAATTTATTTGTATACTCAATTAGCTAAGTAATTGAATATGTAGATGGAGGAGGAGTTGAAGATAAGAAGGACATTTAAACTTAGGTAGGACCATGCTTGTTTTATTAATTTTTTAAAATATCTTGGTCATTATAGAGTTTTAAATTGAAAATTTTCACTTGGTAGCTAGGAGGCAATATGGTCAAATTAAGTATGGCAAATCAAATTATATTTCTCTATATTTGTTAGTTATAAGAATTAAACACATTCATTCAACAATTCATGTAAATTAATGGTAATAACAAAATTTGTTCCATTCCCTATCAACTTTTCTTATTTGAATTTTTAGTTTTACAATGTGAGTTTCCACAATTTTTATTTCCATATGGGTTATTTTACTTATTATCAGGTGCCTTGTTAGCATAATATGATAGATTCCCCTTTTCATACTTTCAATCTTAACATTCATGTCTTTTTTATTTACTTGTATGGATGAGGTATTGTTTCTTGGGTATCATTGATCCACTTTTGACTAAGCTTTAACCTATTGTGTTTTATTCTCCTAGCCCTGAGTTAGAAACATGGAGATGTTATCAAATTGCAACATCATTTTGACCTCTATGAGTTCAGGTTTATTCCATGTTTCTTTTTTCTATAAGTGTCTATGATTTATCATAGATTACCCATGTCATTTCATTGATAAATAATGATTTAAAACCCATTTTTAATCACCTCAAAGAAATTAAGGTTTCTTAGCATAAATTAAGGTATTTGAGGATGTTAACGTTTCTATTGTGGCTAATGAGGGTCTTTTAAAATATTATTTATTGTGTGGTTTTTATAATAGACTAAAAGGAGACCAAAATACACCATATGAGGTATTTTAGGGTCTTGGTCAAATGAAGTGTCCACTCCATAAGGTCATCTAGTTTTACTAGCCTTTTATACACTTGAAAACTACTTCTTAAGGATTTTAGAACCATTTCTAAGATCAGTATGAAGTATAGTACTTACAAGTGAAACTTTTAAATCATATAAATATGTTTATTAATGTTCATAATGTTAGGTCAAGTTAGAGATTAGTTACACCTTGCATGTTCAATGCTCAAGGAAAGAAAAATTGAGCTAAAAAGGGCATTTATAATCACTTATGTGATCATATTCATGAGTTAACATATTAGAATAAATTCCCCACCCTCCTCAAGAATTTTCAACATTTAGAGAGATTTCATAGGTCCAAAAGTATAAGGATATTTAGGTTCTAGTTCGTTAGATCCATTGGTAACCTTACAAGGGTCATATCTAAATGTTTGTTTCATATAAAATATAGAGAGATGGATCTTGAGAGATTCACCAGGTATGGGGACCCCAATGGGCTTGAGATTCATGAAATTGGTATTTGGGTTAGACTCCTATTCTTTATGAACAAATGCTAATAAATTAAAATGCTAAAATGCTTGGAGAAGGCTTTGAACCCCATCACCTTGATTTTTTAGCAATATTACTTCAAATATGAACTCATTATTATAGAATAAATGTTTTATGATATTTAAAAGTGTCTAAGAGGTATTATAATTGCATAATATAAACTCATCTAGTCCATGTAAATGCAAGATACCTCCATTTTTCTTCATGATTATAGATTTCTCTCATTGGGTGGTAGTCATCAATGTGACCAGTGAGCATTATCAGATCTTTTATGGTATTGAAACATGAACATAGCTTCCATATGCCTCACATAATAAATATATCGTTTTAATAAGATATCATGATGAAAGGTTTCCTAATAACTAGGTGGTCAAGAGGAGAGTGCACCTATAGCTAGCCCTTTTAAGACACCTATGAATGATACATGTAGAAGATGGGATAAACACATTGATAAAAATTATATATATTCAAATGTATAAGTGAGAAGGAGGTGCTATGAAACCATTAATCAAGAAAGTAATTTTGATGCCATGGAGTAAGTTACACTATCTGACTAAGCAAAACACTTAGACTTGTAAGCTTAGTTTGGGCTTATTCTAAGGTTTCAAGAAGGATCTCATAAATTGTAAGCCATGTAGAAATTTTGAGGTTTTAATATAGAATGGGTAAGAATATCCAAAATCCATAATGAGAATATACAATTCTCTAGGTGTTAAGATGAGATTATCACATAGATTCAAGGACCCCATCGTAACCTATAATCACCTAGTTGCAGACCACTAACCTAGATTAGCAAGTCATACAATGGGATTATGTTTTAAATCCAAAAACCCAAATTAGATCTCTTTCAAGTTCAAGAAAGATAATTATACCACCCAAGGAGTAGATTCACACACTCACACCATCTTTCACACTTTGTGATACGCCCCTAACCTATCACATGTATGAGGATAGTATTAGCCAACTTGTGGCTTACTTATCCCTCTTTGACATTATATTACATTTATCTATGATTTATTTAGATTATTAGGTCGGCCTATGGAGTAACCATGGCCTAGTTAGACTATATATAGGAGGCAGTGGGTAATCATTTATCATCATATTGTGAATTCTGCTCTTATTGAAGCTTGTGGAGGTTGCCCCCTCGAAGTGGCTTATCTATTATCATATATTTGGATATATTTCAGTCATATTTGGATGTAATTCTGATGTTATACTTAATTATTGAAGTAATTTCATTACAAGTGGTATCAGAGCTGCGATTTGGGCAATCTTGTGGGTGAAACACTAAATTTTTAATTTTTGTGATATATAAAAAACTATTGAAAATATCTAATAAATTTTTTACTGGAGGTGAGAAATAATCAAATTAATATTCCATTAAATTTTCAGCTCATTTGGATATTATTTTCAAGAGTTATCACTATTTTATTATTTTTCATAAAATTGCTCTGTAGTGCGCAATTCAAAGAATTTTTCTATGTTGTTTATATTTTTGGAAATATTAGAAAAATTTGAATATGGTTTCTCCTTTGTATATTTTTATTGGAGGTTGAAATATTTACAAAATCACTTGGTCAAAGTTGGGTCAAAAGTGTCAATAAGGGTCGACATTGTAAAACCCTTTTATGGCAAGTCCACAAACTCAGGGCCAAGGAAAGGGTGCTAGAACTCCAGGAAAAGCTCCTAACAAGGATGAGATGGAGTCAGAAGGGGGGTGTAATAGACCCTTTGTACCAAGGTTTTTTGACATAGATCATAAAGTGAGCCAGCTTGACTATAGTGTGCAAGGCATTCAGATTGAGGTGCAAGACATACAATCTAATATGCAATCCATACAAGATAATCTGGGATATATCATGACGGATTTGAACATTAATCAATCAAATCATCAAGATAACTCTATTTTACAAACCCACTAGGGTGGTTCTCCTAACCAGTCTACTTCAAATCCAACTCCATGGCCACAGAGGAACCTATTACCAAAAGTGGATATGCGCAAATTCGATGGAAAATATCCACTCAATTGGCTCAACCAAATGGAGAGTTTTTTTGACCTACATTAGATTCCAAGTGGATAGAAGGTTACCATGTCATCCTTGTATCTTGAACCTGATCAATTCATTTGGTATCAATGGTTATGTGCTGAAAATAAAAAGATGAGTCTTAATGTCACCTGGTCAATTTTTACAGAGCAACTACAATTACACTATGGCAATAGTGTGATAGATAATTACTTCATCCAATTGGAAAAATTGTGACAAACTAGCTCTGTCAAGGATTATATTCATCATTTTTATAACCTATCTTTACGTGTGGAGACAATTTCTGATGCAAACTTGAATGACCTATTTTTGGGTGGACTCAAGGACCACATTCAACATGAGGTAGGCATGTTTAATCCACTTAATATTTTTGAATCTATTATCCTAGCATGTAGATCTAAGGAAAAATTCATAGCCAACAAGAAGCAGCCATTCACTCACTTCAAAGATTGTAGCATATCATCATCAACATTTCCTCCACCTACTAGATTGATCCCTCAACAAATTGAAGAAAAGCGTGCAAAAGGATTATGTTTTGGTTGTGATAGAAAGTGGAGTGAAGGACATAGATGCGCTGAGAAGAACTTATTCTACATTGAGGGACCAAATGAAGATGAAGATGAAGAATTAGATGATGCCTCTAATGATGATGAGGAAGATATAGAGGAGGTACCTGAAGATTCCCAACCTACAATCTCTTGTCATGCACTTGCAGGTATTAACAGTCCATAAACTCTTAAGGTGGTGGGTTTCCTCAAGAAACAAAAGGTGACAATGTTGATTGATTTAGGGAGCACACATAACTTTATAAACCATAAGCTGGCCACTCGATTGAAATATTTCATCTACCCAACACCAAAATTTTAGGTCATGATTGCAAATGGTGGCACAATTAATTGTTTAGGCAAATTCCATAGTATTAAGCTTACTATGGGTGGGTACAATCTTGACTCTCTTATGTTTGTTATTCCCATGGGTAACACATACATTGTTTTGGGAGTCCAATGGCTCACAACCTTAGGTACCATTGAGATGAACTTCCAAGAACTATTCATGCGCTTTCATTCTGAAGGTAAGAAAATTGAACTACATTGATTACATGCAAAATCTCCACAATTGATTAGTTCGCATCAGATGACTAAGATGCTAAAAAAGGGGGCAGATGGAATTATTGCATGATTATGCTCCATATAAGTTCAACCCAAAAAGGTATCTACACATCCTGATCTACAAATAATTCTTGAAGACCACTCATCTATTTTTGGGGCCATGCCAAAAGGACTACCACCATAAAGAGAACATGATCATGCCATTCAACTAATTCTAGGTAGTCAACCACCAAATATCAGACCATATAGATATCCATATGCACAAAAGAGTGAAATTGAAAAGATGGTCCATGAGATGCTGGAGGCAGGGATCATCAAGCATAGCCAAAGTGCATATTCATCACCAGTGGTCATGGTGCAGAAGAAGGATGACACATGGAGGATGTGCCTAGATTATAGGGAACTCAACAAGTACACCATCAAAGATAAGTTTCCCATTCCATTAATTGATGATTTACTTGATGAGTTGCATGGTGCTAATTATTTCACAAAATTGGATCTTCGCTCGGGGTACCATCAAATTAGAATCAATGATGAAGATGTTCATAAAATTGCTTTTAGAACACATGAGGGCCATTATGAGTTTTTGGTAATGCCCTTTGGTCTTACAAATGCACCATCTACTTTTCAGAGCTTAATGAACACTATTTTTAGGCCTTTTTAAAGGAAGTTTGTGCTAGTTTTCTTTGATGACATATTGATTTATACTCAGACATGGGAAGCACATCTGCAACATGTGAAACAGGTGTTGATAGTTTTGGAGAAGCACCAACTTTATGCGAAGCCACCTAAATGTGCTTTTAGAGTACAGGAGGTAGAGTACCTTGGTCACATTGTTTCCCATGAAGGGGTCAAAGTTGATCCTCAAAAGATCAAAGCGATAATAGAATGGCCCATGCCAAAAACTCTCAAAAAACTTCGAGGTTTTCTTGGACTAACAGGTTACTATAGAATATTTGTGAAAGGTTATGGTAGCATAGCAGCTCCACTCACTACATTGCTAAATAAGGATGCTTTCCATTGGAATGATGATACCACCAAATCATTTGAGAAAATAAAAGTAGCTATGTGCACCACTCCAATTTTGGCTACTCCAGACTTCTCACAAACATTCACTGTTGAATGTGATGCTTCTGGGTCTAGATTGGGGGCAGTACTAATGCAGGAAGGAAGACCCATTGCATTTTAAAGTCATCAATTCAAAGGTAAGAATATAAAAAAACCTGTCTATGAGAATGAAATGATGGTTATTCTTCATGCAGTTAAAAAATGGAGGCCTTATCTGATGGGTAGACACTTTAAGGTGAAAATGGATCATGATAGTCTCAAATACTTTTTGGAGCAAAGATTATCATCTGAGGAACAAAAAAAATGGGTAATCAAAATGTTGGGTTATGATTTTGAAATCATCTATAATAAGGGTAAGGATAATGTAGTAGCAGATGCACTATCTAGATGGGATGCATCTACATAAGCATTACTTTGTGCAATGTCCATATTGCAAGCAGATTGGGTGGATGAAGCTAGGTTAGAATGGGAGCAAGACAAGGATACACAGGTTTTGATTCAAAATCTCTAGCAAGGTAATTTATCCTCTAACAAATTTGAATGTAAAGGTAATGTACTATGGTATAAGGGTAGGTTATACTTGTGCAAAACTTCAGAGCTTAAGCATAAGATTCTTGCAGAGTTGCATGCATCGCCACTTGGGGACACTCAGGGTTCTTGAAAACTTATCATATAATTAAGAAAGAATTATTTTGGGAAGGACTCAAGGGAGATGTACAAAAGTTTGTGGAAGAATGCATGATATGCCAACATAATAAAGGTGAAACAATTAAGTCCCCAGGTTTGTTACAACCATTAGCAGTTCCTAGTCAAAGGTGGGAGGAGGTTTCCATGGATTTCATCACTAGGTTACCTTGTTCTGAAGGTAATAATGTTATTTTGGTCATTATGGATAGGCTTACAAAATATGCCCATTTTTGTGCTCTCTCACACCTAGTTTTAGTAAGTACAGTCATGGCTATTTTTATGGAAGCAGTTCTCAAATTACATGGAACCCCAAAAATAATTGTAAGTGATCATGATCCTATTTTCACTAGTAATTTTTGTACTGAACTATTTTCTTGTTTGGGTACTCAGCTAGCTCATAGCTCATCTTACCACCCCCAATATGATGGACAAACTAAAGTGGTTAACAAATGTTTATAGGGGTATCTCCATTGTTTTGTATCAGATAAAAAAGAACATTGGGTTAAATGGATACCACTTGTAGAATGATGGTATAACACATCTTTCCATACCTCTTCTAAAATGTCTCCATTTCTAGCACTATATGGTTACCATCCACCTTCCATCACTTCTTCATTAAAGGTGCACACCAAGGTTCGAGATGTGGAAGAGCACATTCAACATCAACAAGAGGTTTAGCTTAGTTTGAGAGAGAATTTGGCCTTGGCACAAAATAAGATGAAGCAACAAACAGATCAACATCGAAGTGAGCAAAATTTTGAGGTGGGTGACTAGGTATTTGTTCATTTGCAACCTTACAAGTAGATGTCCTTGAAGTAATAGAAAAAGGACAACAAACTTGCTCCAAAGTATTATGGCCCTTATCAGGTTCTACAAAAAATTGGAAGTGTGGCTTACAAGCTCGAGTTACCTCATTCATCTCACATACACCCAGTATTTCATGTTTCTTATTTGAAGAAGGTCATTAGACAAAAAGTTTCTACCCAGACAGAGCTCCCAGAACTAGATGAAGAAGGACGAGTCATTTTGGAACTAGAGAAGATCCTCCAAACACGTACTAAGAGGTTGAGAACCAGAGAGATTAAGGAATATTTGATCAAGTGGAAAAACCAAAGTAGTGAAGATGCAACTTGGGAAGGTGAAGAATTTTTACAACAACATCCACAGTTTTTCAACATTGAGGACAATGTTGGTTTGAAGGGGAAGGGCATGCTATGCCCCTAACCTATCACATGTATGAGGATAGTGTTAGCCAACTTGTGGCTTACTTATCCCTCTTTGACATTATATTACATTTATCTATGCTTTCTTTAGATTAGTAGGTCAGCCTATGGAGTAACCATGGCCTAGTTAGACTATATTTAGGAGGTAGTGGGTAATCATTTATCATCATATTGTGAATTATGATCTTATTGAAGCTTGTGGAGGTTACCCCCTCGAAGTGGCTTATCTATTATCATATATTTGGATATATTTTAGTCATATTTAGATATAATTTTGCTGTTATACTTAATTCTTGAAGTAATTTCATTACACTTTGAATGGGAAGCTAAGCTAATTGGAATAGGTGGGGGGTTAGTTAATAAGGTTGTACAAGTGGAATGAGGCCAATTCATAGCCTATGATTTATAAATGACTGTTAAAACCCTAAATAGGTATTAAAACCTACTAAAACCCTTGGGTGAATTCAGTGTGGGATATTTCCTTTTAATGGATCTAATTGAATCATTTTAGCTATAAAAATAATTGAACCTTATTATCAACTCTCTAATTCTCCTCACCATGAAATTGGATGTTGATGTCACTTATATGAACACATTAAATGCCCTCATTTTTGCTAGTTTTGATGAGACTGAGGGGTACATACATGGATTAATGCATGAATATAATTTTATGAGGTACCATGGGATGTTTTATAACTTATTAGGTCAAAAAATCCTTTCATATTCCCATCAAACTATTCATATAGGTTTAAACAAAATGATAGTTTGAGGTGTACTAGGAATGCAATACCTAACTACCTAGATTGGCAAGAATATCAATTTTATGATGCCTTGAAATCCTATTCATTTAGTGAAATGATTGTTTGTTTTGATTTCATGTTCTTATTCTTTTTTTCATGGATATAATTATTTTATATGTCCATTCAAATAGACTAACATGTGCAACTAGGCTTAGCTGCCAACTAGTGCTAGACAACCAATGTTGAAGTGACTCCTTGAAAAACATGGAAAACATTTCAAGGTTTTAATTGGATCCTTTAAAACCCTGAATATGTGGTAATATAATATTTAAAGATTATATATTTTAGTTATAATATCCATATCAATATTTAGATGATCTATTCATTGCCTAGGAAGACAAACTAGCCCTCATGAGTTAAGTTAATTCCCTCTTCCAAAAAAACATGTTTCAAGGGAGAAAAATGATGCATACACCTTGGTGATGTGTCACTATATCCTTATATATGGATATTAATTCACTTCCAAGGTATAAAAATAATCTTCTTGCAAAATATTAAATCAGTTTTCAAGAAGGCTTATGAACTCTGTAGGACATACTCTTTCTGAATTGAAGGTAATTTACAAAAGACTTAGAGATCAAATAAAACCTATTCAAGTCTTCATATTCTTACTCATAATTAATTTAAATCCAATCAATATTTTCAATATTCTTTTATCCCCCAATATTCTATTCTTGGCACGAGATTTTTCTCTCTCTCTCATTGGTGCAATAAGTATGCCTAGTTTTGGCATTGTAAGGGATTCTATAAGATAGTCAGGCAAATACATATTGTTTTTTTACTCATATTTTTCCTTAATAAATGAATTAAAACTAGATAAGTCTTTCCAATATCATATTTTAGTGTGTTAAATGAGTTATTTATAGATGGTAGTGATAAAATTGCTTATCTTTGCATCTTATCCTACTTGTTTACACTTGGGTATGGATACATTATTTTCTTTCTAGTCACTTAGAGTACATATAAGTTTGGTATTTTATCTAAGTTTTTTATATTTTTAATAATGTCTTTTCAATCTTTTGAATTTCTCACCACATCTCTTATACTTACCATAGTCTCTAGGTTGAAATACTTATGTTAGACGCTTTCTCTTGAAGCATAAACATGATTGTATTTTTATTTCTTGTAAGTGTAAGTGTATGATAATATTGGATCAAATATTCTAGTTTATCACATATTTATTCTATTTTTATTTCAATTATATAGTTTTGTATCTATTTTAATTCACCAATTAGTTACTTAGAGGAAAATCAAGATAAATTTAGGGAGGTAGCCCTATCAACTAGAGGTTTACAACCACTATAGATAACCCATAGATCTATGGGTAATAACATTATTTAATTCAATTTATTTAGGATTAATATACCTCTCCAAGGGTGAAAAATTGAGTGACAATAGTTCTATAATGCTTGGTGGGATAGTTTTCACAAAAAACATCTTGTCAAGGTGCATGTTGGTTTTAACAAGACCACAACTATATAAGTGTTTCCTATTCAACACTTGGTGACTCCACTGAAGTTACAACCTCTAGTTGTAAACCAATTTATCCTTTTCTATGCTTTAATGTCACTAGTAGATCAACTACTAGTAGAGGTGATCATTCTAAAAATTCACTCTCTAATCCTGAACATCCTCTTGAAGTTTAGTACCTTGATCCATTCTTGAAACTTGAAAATCCTAAGGAAGATACTAAAGAATAGGAAAATTTCAAAAGTCAAGAGGAACAAGAGAGTGAATAAGAGAGTGAAGGTAAAATGGATAGGCAACATGCTTTCCTAGCTTTAAATACTAAAAATCCCATAAACATTATTCTTATCATGATATCCCTCCCAATTCTACCAAGAATGTCCCTACATTCAATAGGGAAGTTCCTATCAACCCAAGTGAGCCCATTAGATACATATCCAACTTCTATAATTTCCACAATATTGTATAAATTAACATAAAAATCATATTGATTACCATATACCTAATAGGTTAAAATCCCTTGATTGGTATAAAACCTTGATATGAGGATACATCACTACATGGGATGAATTTGGGGAGTTGTTGACTAAACAATTTTAGGATAAGAGTGACCATACATCATCGATCTATCAGCTAAATATCATCAAAATATGGCCTAAGGAATCCATGCATGATTTCAATGAAAGTTTCCAAAAGATGTGGAATAGGCTTCCACCTCCTATGAGACCCCCTATAGGTTTTGTTTTTTCAACCTACCTAAGAACTATTGGGACTGATATAGTTTTCATGTTTCAATCCATGGGAGGGTATACCTTTCTTGATGCCTATGATGTGTCATTAGAGATGAGAACGATTTGATCTAAGATGGTTAACTCCCTCCAAAGGTCTCAAATCCTATCTTTCCTAGCATACCTACTATCACTCTAAGCCTTGTTCCATTTCCAAATACAAATAACATGTATAAAGTTTCTCCAAAGAAATTAGATGATGTAATTGATTGGAAAAAAATATAAGGCCTTAGATGCTTCAACTAGGCAATAAAATCAACATATTAGAGCTTACCAAAACTCCTACTATTAACCTCCATAATAAAATAATGTTTAAACTCAAAATAATTTTCAAGGGAAGGGACAAGCTCAACCTAATTTCTATATGTCACCTAATTCCTAAAATCCAAATTTTTCTCCCACCTTAACAACCATGGTTCCAGTCCATAACAACTTAGTTCAAGGAGAAGAAAGGACAAATCATTAAGGGTGGCCTCATGGTTAGTACATGAATTAAAATGAGGGAAAGGGTCAAGCATTTGTGGCTCAAGGAGGGAATATGCCTTACACTACATCAGAATATGATAGCTTCATGCAAATAGAACCAAGTGGAGAGTGTAATAATTCATGAACAAGCTTTGTAAACTACCAACTAGAGGATAGATTTGTCTTAAATCATAAAACCTTAGTTTTATCTAATAAAATTTCAAATAGGTGAGATTTGGGACATGATGAAGACATGGATATACATATAAATAACCCTCATTCAAGGAAATAAGGTATGGATGAAAATATGGCAGCCTCTATGAGTCTTGCACTTCCTTAAAATTAGAACTTGGGAAAGGTGCTTAAACATTAATTACTTCAATAACAAGGTATTATATTTCCTCCAAGCTTGAAAGAAAAGGATAGTGTCTCCCATTTTAATATTATTAACTCTTTTAAGAACAAAAATAATAATATCTCTTTGGGAGGTATTCCATATGTCTGGTCAAAAAGAGTTACTCTATGAGTAGTTGTCCCAGCTTCATATTCCCCCCAACTAGAAAAACATATCAGTGTAACCCTCAATAATAAACCTAATCACATTGTTTAACCTTCCACCAAGTTTTAAAAACCCCCATATTTCTATCTTACCCTCATTATGGGAGATAATTTGTTCCATAATTACATTATGGATAGTGGAGCAAGCAATTCAATCATGCCTAAACTAGTTGAAAACAAGTTGGGATTGAAGTATCTACCTTATAGTAAAGGAATTTTGTAACTTAATAGAACAACATACAAGTATTTATGGATCATAAAAGGATTGAAAGTTTTATTTCATAACTTCTCAAGTTTTCCAATTCTATAAGACACAATGGTGGTGGATCTACCTACACACTTTGTCATTTGCCTATCAAGAGATTTCACTACCAATATAAGAGGGCGTGTTTCTAATGATTGGTCTTTCTTGTCTTTTATAATGAGGTATGGATGTAAATTGACAATAATAACAAAACTATTATCCAAATTCTACATTGAACCATTTATGGAAACTAGTTCTAATCTAAATTGTACTATCAATGAGCATGAATAGTATACCATAGATGATGGATCATCTTCCCCTTTTGAAGGTATTTATAATATCTTCTTAGATTAATATGGGGCTGATACCTATGATTATTATCCCTATTCTTTCATGGAAGAGACCAATTTTATGCTTTCATGAAAGAGACTAATTTTTGGGTTTATTTCATACTTGAGGAAGGAACACCTATACCTTCACTTACTATGGAGGATGATGATAGTGATGGAATGTGGGATATACTATTTGATGGTTCAATGAGAAATATTGGTGAAAGAGATGGTTTTATGCTATTTTTTTCATATAAACATTAGTATTAATCCTCATATAGATTCCATTTTAGTTGTACCTACAATGTGGCCGAGTATGAAGGCCTTGTTCATAGCCTTCAATGGGCAAAGAGGAACGGAATCAAGAATTTTTAAGTGTACGGGGATATTGAACTAATTGTATATCAAGTAAGGAATATGAGTTACACCAAGAACCTTTTGATTATGTATTATTATCATAATGTGTGGGATTTAATCTAATAATTTAGTGCATTCAATGTACAACCAATCCCAAGTGACTAAAACAAGCATGATAATAGGTTGCCTAAAATAAGGGCATAAATTGACACACATACTAATATAAATAAAGGAGGAATTTAGTTACATATCAAGGTCATTAAAATACCTTCCATTACTTAAAATTAAGTCTTTTAGAAAGTGTTTGATATTGACCATTAGATTATACAATTCTTGTAAGAGGAGGTTGAGTTATCTTCAATAAATTAGAAGAAGCTCCATGATTAGTATGAAGAATAGATTTTATAGCTAATAAAATAAAATATACCTTAGGTGTTGGTCACTCTAGAGATAATTTTCTATGAGGATGATCAAATGAAGAAAGATAAGGTGGGCATGTACACAAAGGATAACTATGAGAGGTTATTAATCTTAAAGGACAAGCTCCTTCAAATAGGCAAAATATGTTCTCCATCTGAAAAATAAGAATTCAATGAGTTGTGTAGATAATTTCATGATATATTTTTAATGAGATTATATAGATATAAAGGGGTTTGAACATATCCTTAACCACCATACTATTGAATTAGACCTTGGATCTAAACTAGTTAGGCAAAATCAAAGGCCTATCAATCCCAAAGTTGAGAAACTCATGATAATCAAACTCACCAAACTAATTAAGTCTAAGATAATTTTCCCTATTAGTCACTCAACTTGGGTAGCTAATCATGTTCCTGATAGAAAGAAGAGTGGGGAAATAATAATTTATGTGGACATTATGGAATTGACTAGGGTGTCACTCAAAGATCATTATCCCTTACTCCCTATAGAGAAAATCTTGAACATTGTTTTAGGTTCCCAATGATTCTCACTCCTAGATGGGTATTTTGGTTAGAACCAAATTTTTGTGAATGAGGATGATCAGTTTAAGATAGCCTTTACTACTAAATGGGGGACCTTTTATTATATTAAAATTTTCTTTGGGTTGTCAAATTTTGTTGCCACTTTTTAAAGGGCAATGGACATCGCTTTCAAAGGCATATTAATGAGATATTGATAGTGTAACTTGATTATATAATTGTGTTCTCAAAGGATGAAAATGATCACATGAAACATTTTAGGTAGGTGTTTGAGATATTTAGACAATATGGGGTTTCCCTTAACCTAAATAAGTGCATTTTTATGTCGATGAAGGTAATCTTCTAGGATACATTATTTCGAAGGATAGCCTAGCCATTGAGCCTGAGAAGGTAAAGGCTATTTTAGGAATATAATTTCCCTTATGCAAGAAAGGACTCCAAATATTCTTAGGTAATATAAAATTTATGAAAAGATTCATATCTGGTTTTGAATCTTTATTGAAGCCTATCAAAACCATGCTCATGAATAATTAATTTTTTACTTGGAATAATTAAGGTAAAAATAGTTTTGAATTCATTAATCAAGAGATTTAGTAATATCCCACTCTTGTAAATCCTAATTTTTTTAAGGACTTCATGTTATATACATTTTCTACCTTGAAACCATTTCTGATATGTTTATGCAAAAGAATGATAAGGGTGTTGAATAACTTATTACATTATTTAGTCAAGGTTTGGAGGAGTATGAAGCCAAATACACATTTGTTAAGAAATAAGTCCTTATATTTTTAATAGTTTTCAATAAGCTTTGACACATGGTTTCCAACAACAAAATTCACCTCATGGTCTCTCATTCTAGCTCCAATGAGTTCCTCTTGAGTAAAGACCTTAATGAAAATAGGGTAGGGTGGATTGCAAAGGTTAAGGATTATGATGTTAACATCAAGGTGACCATGTTGGTAAGGGTAAAGGGTTTCTTTGAAAACTTTTATTTACATCTCCATGAGCAAAAATATGAAGTTTTGGATAATCAAGACAACTCTAAACTAGTTGATCTTGCACCCTTATAAAGTTGGACACAAGACATCATCATATTCCTCAAAAAATGGTGAGTGTACTAATGGCTTGATTAGGTCCAAGATAATGTATTTCATATTTCAAGATATTCCTTATTATCTTATGGATGGTGTCTTAGACAAATGGTGTATTTTTGAGATGCATTAACACTGATTATTTTGGTGTATTTCTTGAAAATTTTCATAATGTAGTAGGGGTCATTTCTCTCTAAGGACCATATATAAAAATGTCATGAGGGTATGATAATTTTGTCCTATCCTATTTAAATATTTTTATGCTTAGGTAAGAAGGTGTCCTCAGTGTGCTTTCTTTGTAGGCAAACAAAAACATGTAGTTCTCTCATTGAGACCCATTCAAGTAGATCAACCCTTCATGTAATGGGGTATTGACTTAATTAGGATTATTAATCCTCCATAAAGTTTTGGACATAAGTGTATTCTTACAACAACTATTTAATTTATAATATGGGTTGATGCAGTTGCATTGAAGGAGGCCAATCTATGAAGGTAAAGCTTAAGCTTTTGAATTCCCTCTAGCATCATTTTAGACAGTGCACTTTCATTCATGGGTGATAAGACAATTGATTGAGAAAATATAAATGGTATATATATGAGTAAATAATCCAATTATTACCCTAAAGATAATGGGTTGTCTAATTCTACTAATAAGAACCTAATCAGGACCATCAAGAGGACTTTAAAGAACAACCAAAGATCATGGCATACTAAATTGAAGGCAACCCTATGGGCTGATAGGATCACCCCTAAATGTTTCATTAGTAACTCTTATTTTATTCTAATTTATTGAAGGGAAGATATACTATCTGTATCCCAAGATCTACTTTCCTTAGAGCTATCACACCAGTTAGAACTACTTGAAAACACTCCAATTGAGGTGAGGTTGACATAATTGATGGAGTTGCAAGAGATTAGAGAAAATGATAAAAATAGCCATGGATAATCATTATGTGCTAATGAAGATTTAATTTCATAATAAATCAACTCAAATATTTTTCCAAGAGGGTGATATAGTACTGAAGCTGGATGAGGACAAAGAAAATCTTAGGAGCCACACCAAGTTTCACACTTTGTGGAGTGGACCATACATCATCATCAAATGCAAACAAAAAAATCATTCCAATTGGATAGGATAAATGGGGAAGGGTCATATATCCCTTTAAATGTGATTTTTTTTAATCCCTACTACTGATTATATTAATGTTATTCATGTACACAAGTAGGTGGTGGTGTGTGTTGAATAAGGCCTATGCATATGTGTTTATTTCCTTCTTATTTGGTGTGTTTTCCCATATATTTTAGATGGTTTTAATCTTGGTGTGGTGTGGTTTGTTTAGGTTATATTATATATTGATCCATTTCAATTTAAAATATTTTTTACAATGAATCCATCACCCAGTGGTTGAGGAAAGGCTACTAGTCTCACATCCTAGCATGCAGGCTACCCCAAAAAGTCACCAAAAATGTCACCAAAATGTGACATCATTCTAACCTCTATGATTTTAGGTTTGTTCCATGTTTATTTTTATTATAAGTGTTTATGAGTTATCATATCTTACCCATACCCTTAAATTTCTAAATCATGAGTTCGAACCCATTTCTAATCACCTCAGAGAATTCAAGGTTCCTTAGTATAATTTAAGATATTGAGGGATGTTAAGGTCTCTATTATGGATAATGGGAGTATTTTAAAAGATTTTTTATTGCATGGTTATCATAAGAGGTGAAAAAGAGTCCATATTATGTATTTTAGGGTCTTATTCAAATGAAGTGTCTACTCCATGATGTCATCTAGTTTTACTAGCCTTATTTACACTTGAAAACTACTTCTTAAGGATTCTAGAGTCATTTCTAAGACGAGTATGAAGTATGGTACATACAAGTGATAATTTAAAAGTATGTAAATATGTTTTATAATGTTCCTAATGTCATATCAAGTTAGAGGTTAGTTAGACCTTGTAGGTTCAACACTCAAGGAAAGAGAAATATAGCTAAAAGGGGCATTTATGATCACTTGTATGATCATATTCAAGAGTGAACATATGATAAGTAAATAAACACCATCTTAAGGAATTTTAAAATTTTATATAGTTTTCATAGGTCATAAAATGGAAAGATATTTAGGTTTTGCTTCATCGAGTCCCTTAGCAACCTTGCAAGAGTCATGTCTAAATACATGTTTTGTATACAATATAGAGATATGGCCCCTGATCTCCTCATGAAGTATGGGGACCCAAATGGGCTTAATATTAATTTAATTGGTATTTAGTTTAGGCTCCTATTCTTTATGAACAAATTCTAAGAAATTAAAGTGCTTGGAGAAGGATCTAAACCCCATCACCTTGATTTATTGACATTATTATTACAAATATAAATGTATATTTGTAGAATTAACGTTTTAGAAAATTTAAAAGGGTTTGAGAGGTCTTATAGTGCCATTATATCAACCCATATAATGCATGTAAATATAGGAGACCTCCATATTTTTTAATGATTATAAATTTATATCATTAGGTGGTAGTGATCAATGTGACCAACAAACATTATCAAATCCTCTATGGTCTTAGAATATGATCACACCTCCTAAATGATCCAAAAAACCAATATAAGGTTTTAATAAGGTATCATGATGATAGGTTTCCTAATGACTTAGTTTTCAAGGGGAGAGTACACCTATAGCTAGAAATTTTGAGACACCTATGAATGATACATGTAGGATATGGATAAACACATTACTAAATATTGTAGATATTAAAATAAATAAATGATAAGGAAATTCATATGATATCATTTAATAATAAAAATTTATTCATGACATGAGTAAAAGTTCCACTATTTGACTAAGCAAAACACTCAGAGTTGTAATATCAATTTGGGCTTATTATAAGGTTTCAAGAAGGATCTCCTACATTATAGGCCATGTAGAATTTCCAAGGTTTGAATATAGAATGTGTAAGAATGTTCAAAATCCATAATGATAATATATATTTATCAAGGTGCTAAGATGAGATTGTCACACATATTCAAGGACCCCATCATAAGGTACAATCACCTAGTTGTAGACCACTAGCCTAGATTTGCTGGTAATATGATTACCATTGATGTAAAAAAGGAGATTATTGGAATTATAGACATAATTGATGCTTAGTGATGAATATGGTGATTAAAATATATACAAGGGATCCTATGAAAGGTCAATTATGATTGGAGTGCTTGTGTGTATAAGTGGAATTCATTTGGTTCTCTATATTGATCATCTAGACATTTCGGGTCTATAGAAATAAATCCAAATAGGGAGTTTACTAACATCACCATTTCCATGTGTGGATGAGTCTTGGGAGTTGGTCATATGGATATGATCACATTATTATCTAATTATTATGCACTAGATTTGAATTCATGTGATGAAACACTTTTGAAGATATGATGATGCAAAGTTGGCTACTCAGATAAGATTTACTAAGTTTCTATAATTAACCAAATTTACAAAAGGGTTCAACCAAAGCCAAGTAAGCATGTTGATGAGGTCAACATTTTCACATAGGGAGGTGTCAAGATAAAATTATGATATGGCTTTGTTCATTTTTAGTCTAGTTTTTATGCGTTGAATATCAAGTCATGTTATTTACTGCAACAAAAGATGTGCATGTGTAAAGTAGGGCTTCTAGACATTTTGACAATCTTTTCCCATACTTGGTCAATTTTTTTGATGGAAAGAAAAATCTAAGTAGGCATTTTTATGATGTTATGTCTTGCACATATGAATTTTTTTGGAGTAGATTAATATATGGATGTAATATTATATGTGAGAGTATCTTATGTGTGAAATTAGAGGTCATGTGATCAATCCCATCAAAAGTTATGTTGGATTAAAGTTGGCCTTCTAGGATGTTTTAAGCATAGTTATCTCTATGGTAGAAGAATCTTAGTGAGTAGATTAGTGGAGTTAAATATAACATTTGTGAAGGATTCAAGAAGAAATGACCATATGGGCTTGTTCATTATCATGCCTAGTTTATATGGTCTAAATTTTAGAATGGGTGAATGAGCAAGCAAAAAGATGTGAAGGTGAAAAGTTAGTCTTTTAGGCTTATTGAGATGGTCCCCATGCTTAGTAAAATATACATGAGGGAAAGTTCGATCTTGTTAGAAAATCCAATATTTAGCCCTTAATTGTGTGTTAAAGATCCAATGACATGAAATAAATTCAATATATCAAAGTCACCTATAACTAAATGTGTTAGTGATAAGTGTCACAATAATTAATAATGAGTAGTAAATCTAAGATGTAGTTCAAATTCAAATAGTCAATTATCAACATGAGGATGCCAAGTGTCTCAATAGTAGGAACTAATAGCAATGTGCAGAAAGCATATGCTAATGCCAAGTGTCACATTATTGAGAAATCATATGAGATAAAGATTGAGCTTATCAAAAGAATGAATGATAAGCTAATGATTGTACAATGAAGATATAATGGAGAGAGTGGAGTCAATGAGATCAAGTGCTTGATATTTAATGAGATAGAGTTGAGTTAAAGATTTAACTAATTTGATGAGATCTAACAAAGTAAGTAAACCTATCAGAGATTGATCTAATGGATGCTTTTTAAAGGTTAGGAGATTGAATGCGGATAATTAAATCATGGCACCAAGCTTAAGATCAATTGTCAATATTTAAATATATGTTCTTCCCAATAGTCAAGCATTAGAACATGTAATAACTTAAAATTATGCCATAAATTATGACATAAATAACTAATTTGATTATTGTAATTGATATATTTTTTGTAATACACGTGCATCTAAATTAGAGTCCACTGTATGATAAAAATAGTAATGTGAAAAATAATCATGGTGGTGTATCATGAATACAAGATGTAGGAAACTTGAAGTTAGAGATAGGAACTAAATTCCAACATATTTGAGTGAGATGTGCTAGTAAACAAGTGTGAAAACATAGAATTTAAAAAACCCTAGATCAATTGCTTATATATGTCATCTAGGATACAGTCATAAGTGGTTATTTTTGGTATTTTTAAAGTGTGTTGAATACATTATATATATATAATGTATTCAACACACTTCAAAAATACGAAAAATAACCACTTATGACTGTATCCTAGATGACATATATAAGCAATTGATCTAGGGTTATATATATATATATATATATACATATACATATATATACATATATATATATATATACATATATATACATATATACATATATATACATATATATATATACATATATATACATATATATATATATATACATATATATATATACATATATATATATATACATATATATATATATATATATATATATATATATATATATATATATATATACATGGAGATAGATTGTTAGAGTGGAAGAGAAGAGAAGAGAGATGAAGTGCAAAGCATGAGTAGTTATAGACCAAACCTGTAACATAGAACATAGAATTGGATTCATTTATGAACCTATAATTTGGAGTTGTAGCTTCATATAGATCTAATTGGTGGGTGTCATTAGACAAGTTGAGTTGGTGCTTAGTTAGGAAGTGGGTTATTCCTTAGATTTAATGATCTTAAACTAAGGGATTAGTTTTTCCTTAGGGTTGTTTCTCTTAAACATCATTACTAGTGAGGTTTCTTATTTTGAGGCTAGATTAGAATAATATATTCTAATAGCTATTTTCATGCTAGTTTTTCCCTTATTGGTTTCTCTAGGGTATATGTAGTGTTATGCATATTTGTGTGTATGTGATCTTTTCATGTATTATCAATCTACATTAAAAGATAAAAAAATGACTAAATTCATCAATATACCAATTCAGCCCCCCTCTAAGTAGATAATTGTACTCTAATAATTGGTATTAGATCCCTAGTTCCTTTAAAGAATCTTAATCATCTTAGGTAGATCTTGGATGGTGAACATAAATAAATAGTCAAGAAGGATCTTCTTCAAACAAGGCACATCTCTTTGATGGATCAAAATATGAATTTTAGAGCATTATAATGGAAGCATACTTATCCTCATAAGGGTTTGATGTATGGGTGTCTATTGCAAATAGATATAAATCTCTTTCTAAAACTCCTACTGATCAGGTTACCAAGAAAACATATGAGAGAAATGATAAGGATACGAATGTTATTTTATGTGGATTGTCTAATTCAGAGTTTTTCAAAGTGATGCATTATTAAAATGTATAATATACTTGGAATAAACTAAAGAGTATATATGATGGTGATGACAAGGTAAATTAGACCAAGCTATAAACACTCAAAGTCAACTTTCAAAGCCTTGAAATGAATGAAGAAGAAATTTTTTTAGACTATCTCCTTAGAGTAGATGAAATAGTAAATGTAATTAGAGGACTTGGAGAAGAGATAAAATAATTTGTCATTATCAAAAAGGTCCTAAAATCTCTACCATTAAGGTATGATTCTAAAATCTCTGTAATAGAGGAAGCAAGAAATATGGATAAAATCACTATTGATGAGATGCATGGAACCTTCATAGCCTATGAGATGAGAATGGTAGAGACATATAATTTCAAGAGAAAAGCTATATTCAAAGCATCCAAACTAGTGAAGGTAGAAGTACCTACATCTAGATCTAAGGAGACTGATGAAGAAGAAGCCAACTTTGTTAGAAGATTGAGAAGAGGGTCTGGAAAGTACAAAATTAAATTACCCTTTAAATTATTTCATTGTGATAAAGTAGGACATTTGGCTACTAAATTCCTTTATAATAAAAAAGATAACTCCGAGAAAGAATAAAGTAGTAAAAAGGTGAAACTTAACTATTGTAATAACTTATTCAAAAACAAAAAGGGACTGTACACATTAGAAGATAGTCATTCAATGAATGATAGTGATAGTTCTAAAGATGATCATGACTGTGCCTTTATGGCTGAGGAAAAGGATTTCCTATTCATGATATTAGGATGAGCTTATATGAATAATGAAAAATTTGAAGACTCAGATGAAGAATAAGAAGGAGAAGTGGATAGAGAGTGTGAAATTATCTATTATTTAGAGGAAATTATCAAGATAATAAAAGAGAAATTATCAAGCTAAGAAAAGAGAGCTCAAAACAAAAGAAGCTTAGATAAAAGGAAATTGTGAAAATATCCAAAAGTCTTGAAAAATCTGATCAGATGGTTTTTATCTTAAAGACACAAGTGGAAGAGGCTAAAAAATTAGAATATGTAGTCAAAATTTAACTACAATCTAAATATGATGAGTGCATGAAGTTAGAAACATAGATAATTGCTTAAAGAAAAGATCTTGAGAAAGCTAAAGATCAAATAGACAAAGGTATAAAGTGTTGAGAGTAGCTATTGAGAGGGGGGTGAATTAGTAGACAATAATGTATATTTAATTCGAAAACCCATTCATTATTAATTAATCTAATCTAGCATCATGAACATGAAAGCTTCAACATCTAAAGCATGAACAAGAGCATACATCATGTGAACACATCATTTATGTGGGAAACACTCTAGGGGAATAAAACCCACTCTCAAGCCAAAATTTTAACTGACTATAGTGCTATAATGATAATAAAAACATGAGACTTTATACTATCTCCAACTGATCAAGGATCATCTACCGCTCAATTTAGTCCAGCTCTAACTAGACCTTTAGCTCACTCCAACTAGCAAGGAGGATACAACCCCCTAGATAATTAAACACCCACTCAACCACCTTTTTTATAATTTCCACCACTAATCTAATGTCTTATACACCTGATTATGACCTTTTATTTCTATAACACTTGCAAGACTACTTCTCTTCTCAAGGAAAGCACACCTACCTCACTCACTCAAACAATTCACCCTTTAGACTCTTAGGTCTAATGAATTGTTAGCTCATGAACATGATCAGTCAAATATGACTGATCTTCTTCACCTTTTGATGGTCCTCAATGACCCATATCTACTCCTTTATTGAGCTCTTCCCTTCACTTGAGTACACTCTATTCTCCCACCTATGCAAATAGGTTAATTTGACCTTGTGTGTGTGTGTGTACACAAACACACACACACACACACACACACACACACACACACACACACACACACACACACACACACACACACACACACACACACACACATCACTCTTTCATCTAACCCATCTTGGTCAGCAAAGATGATTTCCATATTTTTCTTACCTTTATAAAAGATCATCATACACATCATTAAGCCAACTCAAACACTCAATAAGTTTTCCATACTTCAAAATAATCTCAATCCTCCTTTAGATCTTAGTTAGGCCTAATGCATTAGCCCTTATAGGTCATTCACCACATATGACAATTTCCATGAATAATATCCCTCATAAATGATTAAAAAACATCAATCTTACATCCAATAGATCATTTATTAGTCTCACATGGGTCTATAATATGTGGAAATCTAATATATACATTGAATCAAGCCTTTTAGACTACTCACTAATAGGTCTAAAAAACTAGAAAACATAGTTATATAGAACTAAAACATACAAAATATTTTCTCAAATAACCACCTTAAAAACACATGGATAGGTCCTTCGTGACTAATAAAACACCTCAAAATCCATTTTTCACCTTCACATAGCTCACACAAGTCCAAACCAACTCAAACAAATTGATTACTCAAACTAGTTATGCACACCAAAAACTTAGTCAATGATCTTTGACTGCTCCAACCAAACTAAAGACAAAAAATGAAGTCCAAGGCCATGTACTAAAGATTTAACACTCATATAATATCTTATATCTCCCACTCACCTCAAACTCTGCTTAAAATATCTCAAACTAGACTCTCTAAATAGGCCACTCTAGACTACCTACAAGCTATAGACACCTAAATCTGGCCATCAATAATCTCCAACCAGGCTTTTGACTAGTTTCTTATGAAAATGCACAATTTTGACTAAAATAACTAAAACAAATTAAATGAGTTGAAATTGATGTATTCAAGTTCTGATTTTTGATAGGGTATCACTAAATGGGACAATGCAATTTATGGGCCAATAAGCTTTGATCAAATCATTTCAAGTCAAAATGCCAATTTTGCACCTAGGTGCTTTGGATTACTCTTTTGTATGAGATATCTTGCACAAGATTCGTACCTTTTTTTTTTTTTTTTTGGTAACATCCTAAATGGGATAATGGATCCAATGCATCTAACATTGACTTCTAATTCTAATCCAGTCAAATTTTAGACCAATAACAAGGCATTCTAATCAATTTGAGTAATTTCTGCATAAACTGCTTAAGCATGATTAAGAGATAATTAAACCAAATTAGATCCTAATTAATAATTCCATGGAAAATTGTTGAATACTTATTTTTACAAATGAATATTGAATATCTATATCATTAGCTGACATTATTTCTTTGGAAGACATCCCTAGGCCATAAATGCCACAAATATCAAGATTCATGCCTCCCATGCCTCATCAATGCCCTCCATGCCTCTTAGTTACTTCTCTATCCAAAATATTGATGAACATATTTATGAATTTTAATTTCTAAATTATATTAATCCTTAGCCAGACATCTCAATCCTAAGATGGTTGGTTCATGTTGATTCTACCCATTTGCAAAAATCTATATAAAGGAGGCCTTGCTAGATGAATTTTAATATTGGATATTTAAAAGTTACCATGCCAAATTGATTCCAAGAGCCATTAAAATTAGTTTTATAATTACCAATTATTTATCCAAGACAAGATAAATCCAAGGGTGCCAAGAGGAGATGAAGGTAGCCATACTCCATTGAAGAAGATCTCTTGAAGCACAATCTAAGCAAGCCAAAGAAGGATCCTTTTGGAGCAATCAAATATTTGATAAAAAATTGGTATTTTGTGTTCATATTTCTCATTTATTTCCATTTTTAGTTTTATTTTCAAATGGTTTTCCCTCACTAAGCTCTCCCTAGTAACTAGGCCTAGAGATGTATGTTAGCTAGTGTGCTGGTTTTTCAATTTGATTTTATTTTGTCAATAAAAAGATACTAACACCTCTCTTGAGTCAAATTCATAGTTCACACAAGCTCAAAAAACTAGTAATGATGAACATGACATCTAACACTTGTGAAAATACTTTCTTGATCTTCCATTGATTTCATGTGATCCTCCAGCAATCTTAGATAATTTACAATCACAAACATACAAAGGTCTAATGTTATATATGAAACATATAAATCATACTATGAGACATACTTATTTACTATCCTCATTACTCAGAAAATTCCTATGTATGGTTATTAACCTCACATACCAATCAAGGTAACATAAGGCATATGTATTAAACAAAGACTCTAAACCATTAGATTCATCCTTACTCACCTAGAATACTTCCCCAAGCACATATTTACTCTACATAGAAATTTGTTTACTATTTTCACCATCTATAGATTATTGACTAGTCATCTTGATTGAATTAGATAATTGACACAGTGACTATTTCTTGTGAAAACAACTCTATGGACTTTGATAACAAGTCTTGGCCTTCAAGCTCCAATAACTCTCATGTGTTGACTCAGTCAACCCTACTTGTAGCACTAAAATCTTCAAAAACAAGCATATTTTTTTACCTTCTACTGACTACCCTAAAAAACCACTACCACTTGAGGATGCCTATAGGAATCCTCTATACCTTTTAATAGTCAAATTCAGTCAACCAATCCATTATGGGTCCTTTTTAGTAATATCTCCAATCGCTCCATTATGAAGGTTTATAAATCTTTTCTAACCAATTTACATTATTAATGAATGTTCATAAAGCTCTATATCTTAATCCACTAAACAATAATTGAAAAGGATTCTTAGGTCAATGTGCCACCTCTCCAAAAAGTCTTAGGTCCCCATGCAAAGTATACATGAACTAGAGAATGTTAAAACTTTCCTCTCGAGCTTAAAATGCACCATTCGAGCTTCCTTTGAAGCACATGAAGACTTTTCTTGACTTTATATCACTTTCTCTAACATTAGATCTCATGAACATGATTGAATTTTTTTTCTAACCATCTTCCATGCAAAAATAAGATTTATCAACCTGCAAACACTCTTTGACCCTTCACAATGCCTCACAAGCCCACTTAGGCCAACTAGGCCAATGGACAAAATATCTTATAGACCACTATCCACCACTTGAAAAAAATCTATCTAACTTCTCAACATCCTATACATGTCCAACATGCACATTCTAGGCATACTAAGCTCCTTAGCATGATATAGCTCTCAAAGTACTTAAAATCCCATAGGAAACCACGTATGGTCAAGCCCATAAGGCATATGATGACTTGAATTCCAACTAAATACCACCAAAAAGGACTCCAATTTCTATCTCAACCACATGGACATACCGTTTACTCTCCATGTTCCATGACAACCAACTGCCCCCACAAGCTTTCACTAGCAACCAAGACTGAGATGAGCACTAAGATCATGCATATTAGACCAAGAGAATTCTCATGCCATTTTTTCATCACCACTACCACTTAACATTAATGAAAACACATCACTTCCACTAATCTCCCAACAATATCCCCCTTTGTCATTGATGGCAACACTCCTTTTCTTTCTCCCCCTTGGCCAAAATGACAAAGTGGACTCATCTATCAAATAGGCTCTTCTATCTTTAATCAAGTAAATTAGTAACACAACCAAGAGAACATACCTTTCTCTCTCACCCTTTAAAACTTACATCACACCAATTGTTAGCAACATATTACAAAATAACCATAGTCCTTCCACTTTGATCAAGTTCTCTTCAATAACCAACTCAGGTCATAGCTCCAAAAGATCTATAAGATCCTTAGACCTGACCACTAGGAAAGTACACTAGCTCATCCTTAAACCACTATGACTTTAGAAATAAAGAACCTAGCTCCCCCTTTTCTAAACACTAAACTTAAACCTCTAAGTCTCCAAGAGACCTAGACAAAATTGACACACACTTCCTTCCTAGATCCTTAGACTTATCACCAATTACTTAGTAACATAGCTCTCACTACAAATTTACTCCACTCTAAAGTCTCCCCCTTAATCTATACAATCTATGGATATCTACAAGACCTCCAAAAATAGATACCATTACTTTAAATAATAGTAAGAGCACCATAACACTATGCAAGCTCACATACCTTTGCACTCAATGCACCTCGTAGACCACCAAATGCACTTCAAGTATAGAACCATACCTAAATCATGCTTATAATATACCAACCTAATCATATGGAACTAACAAATCCAATGTTATTTGGAAATGTATGACAAAATTGCTCAATTTCTCCACTAGGCCTACTTAGACCTCTTGTAGCCCTATCTAGCCACTACAAACCCCATAACTCTCTATGTGTGTACTTTTATATAATTAAATTTCATATATAAAGTCCATTACCATGCCCCCATATAAATTAAAATAATGATCTTCCAACTCATCCTCCTTAGCATACTTCCTTATTTAGCCCTATTGGCCAATTAGGCCTCCTAGAAGACAAAAAATTGAATAACTTAAAATATGATTACCTTCATACAACTGTAAAATTTATTTCAGCTACCTATTTCTCCCTTTCATATAATTTTAAGCTTCTAACCTCAAAATCCAAAGATAGACCACTTTTTCAATCATGCCTTAAATAACTAGGCCTTCAAAGTAAATCTTGGTCAAAAGTCAACCTACATTCAACACCATAAATTGAAACTAATTACACACCTATAGGTCCCATATCCACACTTTTGGATCATATTTAAAACTCCTACTCCATGGGTAACATAGACTTCCTCCATCTTAGTTTTGACGTTCTCCCCCTTAGGTCAAAATAGGGTTAACAATGAGCATATAAAATTCAAAATTTTTATTTCAAAACAACATTGACACATGAATCCACCTATATAAAACCCCATTAAGGTGTATATATCTTATTAATCATATAATAATTTATTATACATCTCCAATCTTGATATGACCCTTAAAACCAAGCATTATGGGCATATAAAGTCATCATCTACAATAGGCATCTTGACCAAATGGTCAAAAATACACTTGGGAATATTAAAAGCATCTCCAAGACTTCTATTCTTATTTTTCATGTCCAACACAACTTTAATCATCTATTAGTCACCTTTCATCCACCTTAAAACACTCAAAGAGATATATTGACACCTTTTTGGTAGTGATCACTACAAAAATAGGTCAACTCTGACTTTTGACCATAAACTCACATATATGCTCATCAATAACTTAGACCACCTAGGAATGAATCATGTAAATATTATACATTCTACCATACAATTAAATCCACCTTTCTCCTTCAAATCACTACACATATCAAGCACCCAAAAATGATCAAAAATGCACTTTAGGAATAGGAGACCTGAACATACCTCTTGAACAATCTTCTTTGCTTCTTTCTCTTCACTAACATGTAGGATAAATTAGACCTACTCAAGAAGGATTGAACATCATCAAAACATGGAAAAATAGTTTTTTAGGCATTCTTTAAATAACACAAATCATTAAGACTCAAATCACAAATTAACTACTTCTTATGGAGTAGCTCAACCGCATGAACAAGATAACTCTACATGTCACAATCTTCAACCTCTTTTTTTATACAAACAAGACCTAGCCTAATATCTCAAAATTATAAGAATCTTTGGATCATACAAAATATATTTATATGTCCTTTTCAAGACTTTGTGAGGTTACCAAAATATCAAGAGACTACTTCAAATCAAAACAAATCCTTCATGAATACATTTGTAGACTCCTTTTCAAGAATATAAGAACCTTGTGATACTACCAGGCATACTCATCTTCAAAATACTATGAAATCCTTCACATTTCTTCAATTATGTCAAAAATACCTTTTAGACCATAGAAATCTTCTTGAAGACTCTTCATATATACTCAAAGAATCAACTTCAACAAGCACTGTCTGGATTTGATAAGAAACTCATAACTTGTCATCTACATGACACCTAAACCTTCTTTTAACTTCACAAAATCCAATTCTCATCTTGAAGAACAATTTTATTGAAATTCAATCCTCAAATCATTATCCTTCATCTCTTGAGCTAGCTCTTTAAATTTTGTTATCAAAATATCAATCTCACCTTCATAGTTAAGACCTTGTAATGAAAACTTAGAACTATTATCAAGCTCAGATTACTCAAACTATCTTCATGATGCCATCATACTCCTCTATGACCTTATGAGTTCACCTTGACAACAAATAAATAATATACTATAAAATCATAAAATCACTTGAATATACTAACAAGGCATTGTTAGGCTATGTTTTTTGTTCAATTGTAGACCTTTACCTTTTAGGACACCTACACATATTTGTACCTATAATGCTTGCTGACCAAGAGACCAAATTCAATAAGCCCTACCATACAACTCAAGTTTGATATTAGATTTGGCTTCATTATAGTATTTATTTGTTTCCATATGCCTTCTTTGACAAATTATCATGCTTGAATAACCATCTATAGCAACAAATAACTCACCTTGATGAACAATCCAAGCTACTCACAAGATCACCTTCTAAGATAATTAATCCTTAAGAAGGACCTAATAGAATACCAATTTATGAGGGTAGTTACTGAGAGTGGGGGTGAATTAGAATAAAACAATGTACATTTAATTCCAAAACCCATTCATCATTCATTAATCCAATTTAGCAACATGAACATGAAAGCTTCAACATCGAAAGCATGAACAAGAGCATACATCATTTGAACACATCATTTATGTGGGAAACCTTCTAGGGGGAGAAAACCCAATCTCAAGATTGAAAAAAAATGGACTATATTCCTATAAGGATAATACAAACATGAGAGTTTAGACGAGCTCCAACTGATCAAGGAGCATCCACCCCTCAATTTAGTCCAACTCCAACTAGACCTTTAGCTAGTTCCAACTAGAAAGGAGGATACAACCCCATAGGTGATTAAAAACAAACTTGACCACATTTTATCTAATTTACACCACTAATTTTATTTCGTATACACTTGATAATGACCTTTTATTTCTATAACACTTGCAATATTGCTTCTCTTCTCAAGGCAGACACACCTACCTCATTCACTCAACCAAGTCACCCTTTAGACTGTTAGGTCTAATGACTTGTTAGCTCATGAAAATTATCAATAAAAAATTATTGATCATATCATCCCTCTTATGGTTCTCAATTACCCATCTTTGATATTTGACTGAGCTCTTCCCTTCACTTGAATACACTCTACTCTCCCACCTACTTAAATAGGCTATTTTGACCTTGTATGTATATCACTCTTTCATCTAACCCATCTTGGTTAGCCAAGATGATTTCAATACTTGTCTTACCTTTACAAAATATCTTCATAAATGTCATAAATATATCTCAAACACTCTATAAGTCATCCATACTTCAAAACAAGCTCAATCCTCCTTTACATCTCAATTAGGCCTAATGCATTAGCCCTTATAGGTGATTCACCACATACGACCATATCCATTAATAATATCCATCAATAATTATTTAAAAAAATAAAAAATTTCTCAAAAATATCATTTCTCACTCTCACATGGGTCTACAACATTTGGAACTCTAATACATACCTTGAACCAAGCCTTTTAGACTACTCGCTAATAGGTCTACAAACCTAGGAAGCACAGTCATATAAAAATAAAGTATAAAAAATATTTTATCAAAAAAAAACCTAAAATAACACATGGATAGGTAATACATGACTTAAAAAACACCTAAAAATCCATTTGTCACCTTCACATAGCTCACACAGGTCCAAACTAACGCAAACAAACTGATTACTCAAACTAGTTATGCACACTAGAAACTCAGTCAAATATTATTGACTCCTTCAGCCAAAATAAAGATAAAACACAAATAAAAATCACATTTAATAAATATTTTACACTAATATAATATAAATAATCTCTCACACACATCAAACTCTACTCAAAATAGCTCAAACTAGCCACTCCAAATAAGCAACTGCAAACTACCTATAAGCTCAAAAAACTAGTCATGATGAACATGACATATAAAAATTGTGTAGATAGTTTGTTTATCTTAAAATTCATTCATGTGATCCTCAAAAATCCTTATATAATTTCCAATCACAAACATATATAGGTCAAATGTCATATATGAAACATATAGATCATTCTATGAGACATACTTCTTTATTGTCCTCATTACTCAGATAGGTCATCCTTAGGGCACCTTATTTCATATTTATGGTCATAAAAATCACATAAAAATAAAGGAAACATAAGGAATAGTTATTGAGAAAAGCCAAAAACCATTGGATTCATCCTTACTCACTGGGAATACTTCCCTAAGCACATATTAACTCTACCTAGATATTTGTTCACTATTTTCACCATCTAAGATTAGCAACTAGTCAAATTGATTGACTTATATAATTGAAAAAATTATTATTTATTTCCAAAAAAAATCTAAAATATTTAATAACAAGTCCTGGCCTTCAAATTCTAATAACTCTTATGTGTTGACTTAGTCAACCCTATCTGTAGCACTAAAATCTTTAGAAACAAGCATATTCATGTACCTTTTTCTCATTGTTGTAACACACCACTAAAAATTGGAGATGCCTAGAGGAATCCTCTATACCTTATAATAGGAATTTTTTTTGAACCAATCTATTCAAGGTTCTTTCTAGCAATATCTCTCTATTCTATCCATTATGAGGGTTTATAAAGGGTTTTTGACTAGTTTACATTCTTAATGAAAGTTAAAAAATATATATCCATTAATCCACTAAAAAATAATTGGAAAGGATTCTTAGGTCCATGTTCCACCTCTCCTGAAAGTCTTAGATACCCATACAAAGTCTACATGAACTAGTGAATATTAAAACTTTCCTCTCGAGCTCAAATTGCACCATTCAAGCCTCATTTGAAGCACATGAAGACTTTTCTTGACTTTATATCACCTTCTCTAACCTCATATATCATAAAAATTCTTGAAAAAACTTTGATGACCATATTCCATGCAAAAACAATATTTATTAACCTACAAACACTCTTTGACTCTTCACAAGGCCTCACAAACCCACCTAGGCTAACTAGGCCAATGGCCAAACTATCTTACAAACCACTATACACCTCTTTCAAAGCATATATATAACTTAATAGAATCATATAAATTTACAACATTCATATTCCAAGAATAATAATATCCTTATCATGATATATCTCTCAAAGTACTTAAAACTCCTAAGCAACCACACATAGTCAAGCCCATAAAGCATTAAATGGCTTGCACTCCACCTGAAGACCATTAAGAAGGACTCCAATTACTATCTCAACCACATGTACATACAATGTAATCTCTCTCCATGATCCATGAAAACCATCTACCCCCACAAGCTTTCTCTAACAACGAAGACTAAGTTGAGCACTAAGATCATGCATATTAAACTAGGAGCACTCTCATGCCACCTTGTCATCACCAATTCCACTTGAAATAAATGACAACACATCACTACCACTAATATCCCAACATAAATCTGGAAGGAGGATCAAACATTCTTGATGATTTGATCAACTGTCAAAAGCCTTTAAAAGAAGGATCTGGTCTTAGTTATAAGAAAGGAAAAGGTCCATAACTAGTACATCTACTAACCTATATGACAACATTAAAGCAAAAGGAGATTCAGGACTAAAGAAATTGAAATATTACAAATATATAAAGATAGACTCAATCACATTTAATGTTAAGGAAGATGAAAAGAAGCCTAAATAAAAAAATAAGACAAAGATAGCTGATGTAGATGGATACACAAAAGTGAGAGACTTGAAGAAGCTAGAGCTTAGAAGATCTCCTCATACTATAAAAACAAATGTTATGACTAGGTATTCCTCATCTTTATATGGTTATTGTTATACCTATAATCAATTTGGTCATAGGGATATTGATTTTAGAGCTGTACCTAAATGGAGAAAAAAAATTCAAGCAAAAATTCATTCACTCCCTTGTTAGATACAAAATTAATATGTTATAATTAAAATAATTTTGGTCACATAGCTAAACAATGTAAAAAAAAAAACTTTATAAGACCAAAAACACAAAGTAGTAAGAAAGTCATGCCTCCTTGTGTGAATAGAGGTTCACAAGACTCTGAAAATGAGGAAAAGAAGCCAAATAAGAAACCTAAAGATGTGTGAAAAGTGAAAGATCAATCTATGATTACTCAAACTGCACTCCATGCTATGGAGAAAAATTTATGGGTAATAGATAATGGTTGTTCAAAACATATGATTGGTGATAAGAGCAAGTTCATCAAATTCATCAAATGTAAGGAAGGATATTTTAGCTTGGGAGACAAAACTATAGTAAAAATCCTAGGTACAAGAACCTTGAACATAGATGGAAAATTGCCTACACATGATGTCTTTTACATTGAACGATTGAAACATAATCTTCTAAGTGTCATCCAAATTTGGTACAATGGATATAAGGTCACATTTGATGCATAAGGTTGGAAGTTAAGGATAGATGGAAGACTAGTTTCTGAAGGGAAAATAATTGAAATCAATATCTATAATCTTATTGATGTGAATGGTAATATCTACCTGATAGGAAATATTGATGAGAGTTAGTTATAACATAGAAGAATGGGACATGAAAATTTTGACAACTTGGTAAAGGTAAGCTCCAATATGTGTGTTACACACATGCCTAAGATAACCAAACCTGTAGACACTACTTGCAAGGAATATCAACAAGGAAAGAAGACAAGGCTTGGATTTCAAAAAAAGGAGTATGCAACTACAAATCCTCTAAGATTAGTTCATATTGATCTTTTTGGTCCTAATAAGACTAGATGATCTAAAGGAGAGATACTTCATGATATTTTTAGATTACTCAAGAATGACGTGGGTAACCTTTTTTAAGGACAAGTCATGCATTTGAGAGATTCAAGATCTTTAGGGCCATGGTGGAGAATGAGAATGGATGAAAAATGAAATGCTGAAAATCTGATAAAGGTGGAGAATTCACCTGAAATGAGTTCATAGACAATGAGAAACATGAAATCAAAATACATTACTCTAAAACAAGGATTCCAAAATAGAATGGATTTGTCGAAAGAAAGATCAAGATAGTGAAAGAGATGGCTATAATAATGCTAAAAGAGGCCAATTTACTTGATGGATACTAGAGAGAAGTAGTAACAAAACAATATATATCTTGGACAGAGTTCAACTAAGGGTAAACAATGACAAAACTCCTATGAACTATGGTATGGAAAACCTACCTCTATGAAGTACTTCAAGGTGTTTGGTAAAAAATGCTACATCAGGAGAAAAGAAAACAAATTGGGAATATTTTATTCAATAAGTGATGAAGGAATATTTCTTGGTTATTCCACCAAAATCAATGCCTTCCTATGTTATAACAAAATGATACATAAGATTATAGAGAGCATAAATGTCAAGGTTTAAGAAGGCTTGAAACATGTTAAACCTGATAGATAAATATGTATTGAAGAATCAAATTTTGAAGAAGAAGAAGATGTTAATGGAGAACATGATAAAGTAAATGAAAAGACACAATATTATTTCAAAAGGATCATCTTATAGAGAAGATCAATGGTAATAAGAATGAAGGAGTTCACACAAGGAGAAGAGCAACAATGAAAAAGGAAAAAGTAAGTTATGCTATAATGTCTAATATTGAGCCTAAGAACTATGTTAAAGCTAACAAGGATGAGAATTGGCTAAATGTCATGGAAGAAGAATTGAACTAAATTGAAAAGAACAAAACTTGGTAATTAGTTCTAAGACCTAAAAATAAGAATTCAATAGGTACAAAGTGGGCCTTTAGAAACAAGCTCAATGGGGATGGAACTATGATAATAAATAAGGAAAGATTGTTATACAAAGGATATGCAGAAGTTGAGGGCATATATTTTTAGGAAAAATTTACTCCAGATGCTAGATTGGAAGCCATAAGAATGTTACTAGAATTCTATATTTATAAGAAGTTCAAAGTCTATCAAATGGATGTTAAGTCTAGTTTATTGAATGTGAACCTAGAAGAGTAGGTTTACATAGAATAACCTAAAGGTTTTCAGCTATCATATTAAGAAGATTATGTGTGTAGACTAAAGAAAGCTCTATATGGTCTAAAACAAACATCTAGAGCATGGTATTCAAGATTAAACTAATACCTGCAATGACAAGGATTCAACAAAGGATGTGCAAAGAACAATATGTAATTCAAATAAAAAGGTTAACATATGTTGATTGCCATGGTTTATGTAGATGACATCAGCTTTGGTAGTAGTAACAATAAAATGTTCAAAGAATTTTATATATAAATATAAAATGAGTTTGAGATGTCTATGCTTGGAGAACTTTCATTCTTCCTTGGTCTACAAATATCACAAATTGATGGAGGGATATTTATAGGTTAAACCATGTATGCAAAGGAAATTCTAAATAAGTTTGGAATGGATTATAGTAAGCAAGTTAGTACTCCCATGATAACTAGTTTTAAGTTGAGCAAAGAGGAAGAGCCTCTTGATGCAAATTAGACTATGTACAGATCAATGATAAGTAGCTTGTTATACCTAACTACATCAATACCTAATATCATGCATGTAGTGTGCATGGTTGAAAGATTTTAGGATGCTCCTAAATAATCACATATCAATTTAGTGAAAAGGATATTTATATATATCAAGATCACAATTGACTTGGCATATGGTTCCTAAAAGTGAAGATTTCACTTTGACAACATATATAGATGTTGATTGGGTAGGAAGTGAGGATGATAAAAGAAGCACTAGTGGTGGTACATTTTTATTTGGGAACATAATTTTTTCATGGATGAGTAAAAAGCAAGAGTCAGTTACTCTTTCTGCAATAGAATCAGAATATGTGTCAGCAGTGGAAAATTTCACTCAAGTCTTGTGGATGAAGAAACCACTAAAATACATCAAGGTAAAGTAAAAATCACATATCTCTATTCTTTGTGATAATTCAAGTGATATTAATATATCAAATAATCCAGTGATGCATTCCAAAACCAAGCACATAGCATTAAAGTATCACTTATTAAGAGAAAAGGTTGTAAATCAAAAAGTCATAATGGAGTATGTTTCAACTCAAGACCAAATTGTAGACACATTCACTAATCCTCTTCCTAAGGAATAATTTGAGTATCTAATATGGAATTTGGAAATGGTGGATCCCACATAACATCACTACATCTTAGTGATAGGGCATGAGTCTAGGAGGAGATTCATAGAAGCTTTATTGATCCCTAGAATAAGAGAGAAAAGTCAACTTAGGTATGCATTATTTTTTCAAATTTCTAATGAGTTGATGGCTGTAGATTCTTGGATAAAGTCCTTTATCTGATAAAGGGGAGAAACATTTGGATAAATTGTGAGAAATATTCCCCTTTCCAATGATTTCAAAGGTGGAGAAGAAGTAAAAATGTTCTATACAAAAGTTGGGAGATAGTTATATTGCTAAATAAGATCAGAGCATGTGTCCAAGTTGAGTTTAGATAAATGCGTCATTGCCTAAGGGGAGAAAGTTTGGTATGAACATATTCAGTTCATACTCATGAGAAGCCAATGCAAGAAATGATAGAGAAGGATAAAAAATTATAAGATCAGAGCATTTAGTTTTCCATCAATGATAAAGGGGGAGATTGTTGTCAATATGATTGTCATTGATGCTAAAAGGGAGATTATTGGCATTATAGATGTTATTAATGCTCAGGAATAAATATGGTGATTAGAGGATATGAAAGGGATCTTACGATAGGTTAAGGATGATTGAAGTGCTTGTGTGCATGAGTGAAATTAATTCGATTCTTAATATTTATCATCTAAACATTTTGGGTCTATAGAATAAAAGACGAATAGGCAGTTTGTTGATGTCACCAGTGTTACGTGTAGATAAGTCTTGGGGTGTTGGTGATATGGTTATGATCACATTAGTCCCTAGTTGTTATGTGCCAAATTTTAATTCATTTAATGAAGTAAATTAGAATATATGATGATGCAAATTTGGATACTCAGACAAGATTCACTAATTTTATATACGTAGCCAAATTTGAAAAAGGGTTCATGTATAACCAATAAGCATGTTGATGAGGTCAAAATTTGCACACATGGAGGTGTCAGGACAAAATGATCATATGGGTTTATTAATTTTTGTGCTTAGTTTCTATACATTTAATATTAGTTCATGGCATGTAGTGTAACAAAAAATGGGCATGTGCAAATTTGGGCTCCTAGGCATTTTGACAGTGTCTTCCCAAACTTAGTCAAATTTACAGATGGCAAGAAAAAGCTAAGTAGGAATTTATTTGATGTCATATATTTCACATATGGAAATTTATAAGAGAATATTAATATATGTATGGAATCCCCTCTATGAGAGGATCTTATGCGCTAAATTACAAGTCATGTGATTAAGTGCATCAAAAGTTATAAAAGAACAAAGTTGGTCCTCCAAAAAATTCTAACCATAGTTAGGTCTGTGAAAGAAGAATCTAAGTGAGAACATTAATGGAATTATATATATCATGTGAAAAGGACTTGGTAATATATGACCATATGGGTTTGTTTATTATCATGCCTAGTTTACATGGTCCTAATTTTAGAATAGGCGGATGAGTGAATAAAACGATATGAAGGTGAAAAGTTATCATTCGAGGCTTATTGAGATGGTCCCCATACTTAGTCAAATATACACAAGGTAAAGTTTTAGATTTTTAAAAGATCCAATGATAATAACTTAATCATACATTGAAGATCCAATGATGTTTATAAAATTTAATATGCCAAAGTCACCTATGATTGAATGTGCTAGTGATAAGTATCAAAATCACAAAGCTTGAATAATAAATCTATGATGTAGTTCAAAGTCAAATAGTCAATGATAAATACAAGGATGACAAGTGTCTCAATAGAAGGAACTGATAACAATGTGTACAAGGTATGTAATAATTCCAAGTGTCACATTCTTGAGAGCTCATATGAGATAAATATCAAGCTTGTTAGAAGAATGAACGATGCGTAGATGATCATGCAATGAAGATCTAATGGAGTGAATGGACTGAATGGGATCAAGTGATAGATATTTAATGAGATAGAGGTGATCCAAATATAATTTTTAAAAATTTATAAAATTAGACTAAGAATTTTACCATCGCATAAGGCTTGTCAATATCTTTCCAATGGTATGCAAAAATATATAAATATATCTCATTTGCTCCTTGTGCAACCAATCCACATTTTAGTCAAAGTAGGTCAATAGGTGAATGCTGGTCAAAATAAAAAACATGATAATATTGGAGCATTTATGAACTATTTCTATGGTATACATATTGTTTAGATATTCTTAACACATTTTATGGTTCAAAAAATGGAGTCTATATGTACAAGTTATGACCAGTCAATGTTATGGTCAAACTCGATAAAAATGATGACATAGAAATAAAGTGACATGGTAATATGGCTCATCCCAAGTCTTTAATAATTGTAAATCCCACCTTATAAAATGGGGATAAACATAAACCATTATATATTAGGGAATAATTATCACCCCATACTTTTAAATGTAATGGATAATATAAAATCCCATTAAAATCGAGTATGGGATAATTATGAAATTTATTAAAATAGATTGTAGACAATCATCCCAATCAGAAAAGGTGGACCCGTAAAAAGTATATAAATGTGTCATAGGTGCATTTAATTTCATTAAAAAGTGTCAAAAATCTCATTACAGAACTGAAGAGCCAAGAGCAAAGCGCTGAAGAGCTGAAAGCCATAGAGCCGAGAGCCGAGAACTAGAGCAAGAGATGAATCCAGCCGTATGCTGAGAGACCTGATTTGAGTTTGTTTGAGCCATTTTAAAAAGTATTTAAGTAAGAATTTTGGAAAATAACTTCAATAATGTGAGATTTATTTTGTGACAAGAAGGTAGAAGGTCCATCCATAAGTTTAGAGAATTTTCAAAGGTCTGTTGCTGACTTTATGCAGTCTTAGAGGTGTGCTTTGAGAAAGTGGAGAATATATCCCAAAGTTTTGAGATTATTTGAAGGGCCAAACATACACATTTTGAAGTGTTTTGAGAAGGTAAAGAATTTGTCTAAGATTTTTGACATTCTTCATAGGTTTGTAACACATGACTTCATTATTGTTTTGTAAGGGTTGCCTTGTACTTGCAGACATTTAATAATGAATTGCTTTAACTAATTTGCAAACTTAGAGACATAGGCATTGCCAAACTCTGTAATTAACTCTTATCTTATGTGGTTGGTATTCTTGCATTGATTTTTTTTAATTTGATTATTTTATAGATTAATTTTAGTATATTTAATAAATTTCCTAAAAAGATCTAAGGTAAACTTTTTGCATGAAAATTAGTGCCAGTTTACAAATAAATTTCATATTAGAGTGGGTTAAGATCAAGCCCTTGGGACCAGATTTATAATGGATATGCACCATAGTGGTTCTAATAGAGGAAAATAGATAGAGGAAAGGCTCCTACTATTTGAAGTACCAGTTAGCATTCAAAATCCATAATTTGATAGAGATCACCATCTAGACCTCCAGACATTGTGTTATGATCTATGAGAGCCTCCAAGTAGAGTGTTCTAGTTGTTTTGAAAGGATGTGTCATTATACTTATTTTCGATGGGGACATAAGAATATGTTATGTGACTATTGATGTAGTACATCAATTGGGCTTGACAACATTACCACTGCCATATCCCAAAATAATTGGAACATAGAATGACATTGTCTAAGGTATGGAAAAATGTTAATGCACCTTATGATTTGTAGTTAGAAGATAGTTCTCAGACATAGTGATGATCGATATCATCCCATTGGAGATGAATGAAATTATTTTGGGAAATTTTTATCTCCTCACTTGGCAAGCATATTTCATAGATGATGGCATAGAGCTTTGCTTGGATCACACTTGGATTATGAAATTATAGATAGAGTAGGGCTCTATACCTAGTCATGATGATTCCAGTTAGACATTAGACTCATATGTACTAGTTGACCATAAAAAACATAAATCCAAGCCACATAATGATCCATAGAGTGACTATTGAAGGATCTAGGCCCACACCAAGATTCAATAGTTTGTAAGGAATCTTAGGTGGTAGTTAAAAGATTTCAAGCATTTTGGTTTATCCATTTGTATATGCTCACAGAACCAACATAAATAATATGCTAGTTAGGATTTATGAATAAGACCCATATGGATAGTATTGTGTCATACACCATGTACACTTTTTGAAGACCCAAGTGGTGCTATTTGTATTTGTATATACATATGAAGACACTAGAACACTACACACTTGTAGTTCTAGGTGTCTGAATGCCTTGGGGCCACCATAAATCCTCTTAAAACCTTCATAACCTCTCTTACCACCCTCCTAAATTAACCAAAGTCCCTATTCTACCCATTTCTATTCAAAACATATTCTTTAAAAACAACATTCATAAATAGTTTTTGAAATCACTATTCACAAAACACTATTCACCATCACTAATTACTATGGGACCCACTTTCACTATTCATGATGACATGGCATATGACATGGAAAATGGTATGGAATGTGATATGGCATATGACATGAAAAATGACATGGCATGTGACATGGAAAAATAACATGGCAAAATGATGTTGCAAAGTGACATGGCTTGGTACCCCACCTTTAACCCCTTTTTCCAAGATGCTTAATGACCTAATTTAAGCATCACAAGGGTCCCCACTTGAAATGGGTTGAATTTATCCTCAAGGGTAATTAATTTTACTTGGTTTTGCATTTTGAAATGAAAATAGCCTTCAAAATTTCCTTAACTACCCCTTTCACACCTTGGGAGAGAAAAAGAGCCCCCATTTTCGATTTCTTAGCCTCAATAAGAGACTTATCAAACCAAATTGGAATATTCACCCACATAACCTTGAATCACCCATTCCCCATTAAAAAATTGTGCCATAGGTTGTGGGAGAACTCTTAAAATTCATAAATGAGGATAAATATGGGTGTAACAAAGTCTTTGGTCCCATTTTCAAACCATGTGCACAATTCCTTTTAAACTTAGACTTGCATGCAAGGGAGGGAGACTTGACAACACCCATAGGAATATTCCACCAACCCCATCCTTGACCTTGGGTAAAAATTCACCATAATTCCAAGATGCCCTCTTTTGGCATGTTTCCTCACAAAAACACTACAAATAACCACCCCCACCCACCCCTCCACCCCCACCCCCACCCCACCCCTCCCCCACCTTCTCCTTCATCTAAGGGAGGAGGTTGAAAATTTAGAGTATTTCTGCCCATATTTTATTGCTGGTGTTCATCCATTTCAAGGAGGTCATTAATATTCCACATCTTAGAGGAAAATAATTAAAATTAATGAAGCTTTGTCGAAATTGCCTCAAGACATCTTCATCAACAATCTTCAACAAACCATCTTCATTAATAAGCATCTACAAACATTAAGGTAATATTTTATTTTGTTATTTCAATTTATTTATTCATTTACTTTTGGTATCCATTATCTTAACCTTTTCAATCCCTTAATCATTCTTTTCTTCATCCCTTCCTCATCTTACCATTTACCCTTTTACCCCTTTACCCCATTTTGCATCTTTGCCATATTCCTCACTTGACCTCTTTCACCTATTTTCCACACTCAACATATTATCTTATTTGAATCATAAATCCATTTAACCTTTTGTATATTTTCAGCCTTGATAATTTACCCAACCCGAAAAAATAATCCCTTTGACCCCTACCATTTTACCCAAACCCCAAAACTATGGCCTTGCCTTGACTAGTTTTAGCATGTGCTAGATTTAGTCATTTTTATGTGAATAACTATTTAATTTATTTTCATATATAGCATTTAATTTATCATTAATTTAAATTAAATGAAATTTATTTTATTTTATCATCTTCATTTATTATTAGTGGAGTGGACTAACAGCCATCCAAGGAAGCTTTAGCTTCTTGGATCTAGCATATATTAGGCGGTCCACCCTACATATTTGTCTAACCAACAAGCTTGTGGTAGTGTTGTATTATTACATGTATTCCTTCCAATACAAAAATTAGTTCTCTCTTTGTCTAGTCATCAAGAAGTGCAAGTTTACTAGGTACACACCCTTCATCTTATGTTTCTATATTTTCTCATTAAAAACTAAGAAAAAAGCAAAATTTTATAGAAATAGTTTCGTACACCTGGTAGGACTTAGCATCATCTAGGTGCCCTTTTATTCCAATTTTTCATAGTTTGCATTAGCATTCTCTCATCCTTGACTTTATGGTCATGAAATCTAAAATCTAAAATTTCCTTTGGCATAATGTAAATCTTTACATTATTTTATGTTCATCAAATGAAATTTGAAATCAAAAATTTCTTTTAGCATAAAATAAATATTTACATTATTTTATGTTCATCAAATGAAATTTAAAATACAAAATTTCTTTTAGCATAAAATAAATCCTTGTATTCTTATATTCTCATCAATTTGGAATCTAAAATTTCCTTTTGCATAAAATAAACCTTTGCATTATTCTATGTTCATTTAAAGACATCAAAATTTTACTTTGGTTTAAAATCAAGTGCATTCATGGTTTGCTTGTTTAATTATCTCACGTATTTTTAATTAAATAGGTAAATTAATCATAGATATTTAATTAAATAGGTAAATTAATAATAGATTCACTTTTCTTGTTCACACATAAATTGAACCACTTTCATAATCAATACACCAAAATAATACTTGAGATAAGGTCCAACTTGGATTTCACCACTAAGTGGAAACCTTACCCCTACCTAATTTTTGTACTCAAATTTAATCATTGAGGTATTAACCATTTCTATTCTCTAATAGAGTATAAACTCTGAACAAATGGTATATTTTGGCTAAGCATCTTGGCTTATCTTCAGGTTCATGAAGAATGGGGAACAAGCCCCTAGTACTAGGCCATGTACTTGATTTAGTGAGAAATTAACTCTTGAGTGCCTAAACATTATGAAACTAAACTCAGATGGATTTTTTTAGGAACTTTTTAATCCAATTCCCTTAATACTCATTTAAGGCTTAAGCCAACAAGAGATAATTAAAACTCTAGGGCTTAACATTTTCTAGAGCGTGTTGATTTCTTTCGATTTCTTTTCTTTGTTAAATTTCTTCTTATTTGAGGTGCAAGGTTTGACTTCCTCTCCTTGATTTCTCACATGGTCTTAATCTGACTATAGGTGAGAAACCAAACCAAGCTACCCCTACCTCTTTCCTCATCTTTAGCCATGGAGTACATCTTAGATGTTGAGATGACACCACTTGATTCTCCTTATATGCCTCTTTCACCTAATAGACCCTCGATGGTCCCAAAAGGAGATGCTAAATTCACCACCTATCTAGATAATAATCCAATGGCCTTGCAACATTACCTTTCTACCTTGGCCCTTTACACCCTAACCTCTTCCATCCCTCTCTTAAACCTTCCTTATGGCATGCCACACGACCTCATGATGGGTGTCACCTCTACCTAACCTTCCATTTCTCATGATTCTTCATTAGATCATGGCCATCCAGTAGATCAAGCCTAATCAAATGTCCCAACCTCCACTCAAGTGCCCTCAACCTTGACTAACCCATCTCACATAGAGCTGAGTGTGCCCCTTCCCATCGGTACCCTACCAACCATAGATCGAACTTCCACCACTCATTCCTCTTCCCCTCTTACTGCTATTGAACCAACCAACACTCCTCTTCAAAACGTAATGATTTTGATACCCCAAACACTTCCTGCCATCCAAAACCAAGTAACCTCTCAAACTCAACCCTCTCATACATCTATTCCCCTAACCAAAAATATTCCCCAAAAACAACTTCCACCTCTTATCAATATGTGGCTAACCCACAAAGCCATATATCCCCCCCTACCTCTTCATTCATACCCACAAGTTATTTTCAGGTACCCCATCAATAAGCATCAACCTCTTACCACCATATTCCCTCTTCCTAACCATCCTATCATTTTATCAATTATACCATTCCCCCAACCCAATCCCAAACTAGCTTGGTCAAGATGATAATCAACAAAGTTAAAAATCTTGAATATTCATTTTCAAGATCCATCAACCTCCTTTCTTATGACTAAATGTGTAATGAACCCATCCATCCATCCATCCATCCCAATCCATGCCTACCCTCCCCAATGGGAACTCTTAAAATTTACTAAGTTCCAAAATAAGGAGGACCCCTATAACATCTTAGGGAATTTTGGTCCTCATGTTACCTAATTACCCATGATGAATCCTTGCTTCTCTACAAATTCCATATGTCTCTAGTAGGACCATCCTTATTTTGGTATAGTTCCTTGCCTAAGCATTCTATCATCTCTTTCACTAAACTGACCCAAGCTTTTTTGGATCACTTTTCAAGCAATATCTCCAAGAAAGTCTCTATTATCGACCTCTACTCTATCTATAAATATGAAGATGAGTATGTTTTAAACTTTTTCACTTGTTGGAGAATCTTAATAAACCAAATTTCCTTTCCCTTACCTCAACTATAACTCATAGAGATTTTTGCTTGAGCATGTGCAAAACACATTTCCTCCACATTGTGTGTCCAAAATTTTTAAACATTTGATGAAGCCTTTACCATGGCTCATAAACTATAAAATAGAGCCATTGAAGAAGGGAAATTAAAGTTGAAAAATAAAAAATTAAATTATAAAACCAATGATCCCTCTTCATCAAAACCCAACATCCTAACCAATAGCAATACCACGAACAAAGTGACTGCCAATGCCATTGTCCTCAAATCCACACCTCTACCATCTACCAACCAACTAAAATCAAGGAACCAAATCTATAACCCCTCAAATACTTCAAACCAAAGAAACCAAAAGTGGAATAATCAAAAGAAATTAACTTCACTTAGATAACCATATGCTTCTATTTTATAAAAATTGTTAAAATCCAACATCATTCAACTTCCACCAATTAAACCACCTCAATAATTTGATCCTTCTCACCCTGTACTAGGATGGTATAATGAGAATAACCACTATGTCTTTCATCAAGCCATAGGGCATGATATTAATAGATGTAACACCCTTAATAATTTTGTCCAATCCCTCATCAATAAGGGGGAACTTAGATTAGATACCCTAATGCTCCACCAAATCAAGCTCTCAACATATTCAGACATCCTTTTCCAAACCATTCTCCCAAAAAAAGTGAGAGAAATAACAACACCCATACTGTCAACATGGTTAATTACACACTCGATGACAAAGAACCTACTCATCAACCCACAAATTCCCATTTGCCTATAAAAGAAGTAGAGTTACCTTCTACCCCTTTGAACACCTAAATAGATGTAACCATACCCAAACCTTGAGTATAAGCTTTCACTCCTCTCTCCCCTATTATAGAACCATCCATTCCCTCTTTGAAGGCTATCTCATAAGAAAATATAGCCTCATCTACTGAACCTCTAATTATAGAACCTTCTACCACAAGCTAAGACAAGGGTAAGAAACCAAACCAAAACCCCCAACCCCTTCTTTGGTGAACCAACCTAGAACTTCTAAAACCTCCACCTAACCATCTAAAACCTCTACTAAACTAACCAACCCTCAACTACTTGAAACAAATAAAGTAGCTAAACTTCCTTCAAAACCAACAAAAATAACTAAGGTGGTAAAACTCCAAAAGAACCCAAAATATTGAATTTCACCTCCTTCAATCTTGCCCTCCATCTTGGGTTCTCATCCATATACCTTGAGAATGAAGCCCATTATTTATACCAAAACCCTACCACCTATACTAGTTACACCATCACACTTCCTTTATAAAACATCTCTTCTACCAACACTAACAATACCTAAGCTACCTACCTTACCATGCTTTCCTTCTAGCTTATCAATAATATTACCTAAACCAAAGCCATCAAGAAAACATAGTAGCTTAAAATTACCTATCACCAAACCTACTTCCAAATAATCTTCTACCTTGACACCTAAACAAAAAATCATCAAACCCCTACCACCTTTAGTTGAGTCATACTCAACCATTCTCTAAATGTTGTTAAAAACCTCTTCCATAAACTTACCACCTATTAAGCCTTTCCAACCTATCAAAATTTTTAACCCTTCACGTCCTCAACCAAAAATTTTTAATGATAACCTGATATGTGTATACCATAAGGCACCAAGACATGGCATCAAGAACTATAAATCTCTCTAAGTGGTTATTTATAGCTTATGTGAAAATGATGATAAGCTATCAAAAAAACCTCCTTCATCCCCATTGCCAACCCACCCAACAACTAAACCCATCCAACCTTCAATCTTACCTAAGAATGAAGATGAGGAACCAAAACAACCACCCAATCTAGAAAACCCCCTTATCCACACTAGTCACATGGTCACCTAATCCTAGGCCCAATAGAAATATAAAGGGAAGGCTAAAGGATCCATTAATTTGACTTACCCCTCCTCAAATTCCTAAACAAATAATACCCAACCCTTTCCATCTTCAAACAAGACCAAAGTATCTATCTTAGGAGCCTCTTCATTTAACCCTCCATATCCTAATCCATATACAATATCCATCAAGAAAGCTATCCTCAAACAACTACACCAAACTCCAACAAAGATAAGACTGTATGAGTTAATCTTGAATTATCCTCATCACCACCAAGCACACATAAAAACCTTACAATCCATCGAGCTCCAACCTAGTGACCCTAAACCTCTAGCCACCATTGTTGGTGCCCTTAAACTTTTTAACCTTGTCACCTTCAAATATACTAAAATACCTTATATCCATTCAGAGGATCTTGATCCCCCACTCTTCATTCAAAACCACATCAAAAGAGGGATGATTGATGGAGGAGTTAGCATCAATATTATCTCCTCCCATGTTTATGACCAACTAAAATTACCTATGAACATCATGTCTAAAAGCTTAGTAGTCCTCCATTCCTTTAATGATCCCATGGCTACTACCTTGGGTACAGTTGTCCTCCATATCAGTGTAGGACCCTAAACTATTATTTATCTCTTCTATGTTGTAGAAGGAGAATTTCAATACAACATGTTACTTGGATGTCCTTATATTCATGCCATGGGTTGTGTTCCTTCCACCTTACATCATTTTGTCAAGTCTGAACATGAAGGATAGGTTGTGATGATCCAAGCTGACCCTAATCCTTTTGCATCTTGTAACATGAAATATCGACCTAATGATGCCCTTCTTCCTCCTTCATCCACCTCAAAAACCTTTGCTAACAACATAACCTCACTAACCAAAACCAATAACATCCCTACACCTAATGTTGATGAGGCTTCCACTAGCTCATCTATCCCCTCTTCCTAGATTCTTGTAGAAGACCTTGTGACAACCACATTCCAATGTCTTTCCTTTGGTGAATATAGAATCTTTGCATTGGATACCTTCCTTATTCCCTAAGAATATGGGAACCTTAGATATGACCCTTCCTACAAGCCCAACATTGGAACCATTTTCCCTTTTGGGCTCCCAAACCATCAAATGAATTTTTTTTATGAGGTACTTAATCGACCACTTCTAGCTCCTACCACTACCTCATCCACCCAACCATTCACCCCAAACTTTTCCTACCTTAGCAAACCTAAATTTGTTAAATTATATCTCCATAGATGGGCCTATAAAGGATTTGTCTTTGGTCACTATGAATAAGGACCTCATAAGTTACCCTATGTCAAAACTATGAAACCTCATGAATCATTTGGCCTGGGGTATAAACCACTGGAAGAATCCACTAAATCAACCAAACCCATTGCCACCATAGAGGAAGATATCTCATCCTTGCCAACCTAACCACTTTCCCCACTTGAAGCATCTAAAATCACCCCCCTAACTTTTTTTTATTAATATAGTCAACCTTAACCTCATGAGTTATCACAAAGGTGGTGAAACCAAAACCATTCCCCTCATCCATCCCAAAATGGTTGAAAAGGATTATCCTACCATTAATACCATTCATCATCAGGATGATGACTCTATTCTTACCTTCCTTGGTTTATGGGATTCTTCCATCCATAAATTTCTTCCTCTAGAGAATAAAATAATGTTAAATGAATCTACCATTGATATCAACTTGGGTACCCCAGATGACCCCCACATCATCAAGTTGGGCCAATCACTAAATACTAAAGAACTTCAGGACTTCTCTTCTTTCCTCTAAGACCACAACATAACATTTACTTAGTCTTCTATTGATATGCCTGGGATTGACCCCACCATTGTTACCCATAACATAGTCATTCATGATGATGCCAAACGTATCAAGCAGACGCTTTAATGCATGCATCCTCGCATAGACCTTCTTGTCAAAGAAGAGCTTCAGATTCTTCTATTGATAAAATTCATTCAACCCATCGACTATCCCTAGTGGGTTTCTAATACAATTCCCATCACCAATTCCATAGGGGGACTTTGCCTTTGCATTGACTTCCATGACCTTAACCTTGCTTATGCAAAATATGACTTCCCTTTTCCTAGCATCGATCAAATTGTTGATCTTAAAAATGACCATGAGATGTTATATATCATGGATGGGTTTGCAAGTTATAATCAAATATTTATTTCTCTAGAAGATCATCATAAAAATACCTTCACCACTCCATAGCGAACTTTTCCTATAAGGCCATGCCTTTCAGGCTTAAAAATGTTGGTGCCACCTACCAATGAGCCATGACCTACATCTTTCATGACCCCATCCACACTATTGTAGAATATTATGTTAATGATCTCTTGGGAAAATCCAAATCTTGTAAAAATCATCTTAAAATTCTCGACATCATCTTCAAATGCCTAATCTATTTCCAAGTAGGACTCAATCCCAAGAAATGTGTTTTTAGAGTCCTTTTAGGAAATCTTCTTGGCTTTATCATATCTCTTCAAGGAATCAAAATAGACCCTACCAAGGTCAAATCAATATTGTAGATGCCTCCTCCTACCAACCTTAAGTGACTCCATAGACTATAGGGAAAACTCCAATCCATTCAGTGCTTCCTTTCATAATTATTAGATAAATGTCACCCTTTTCACCATCTCCTTAAGAAGGATACCTATTTTAAGTAGACCAAGGACTACCACCAAGCCTTTGATTCCTTAAAGGAATACCTTCTTTCTCCACCATTTCTTATTCCCCCCAAGGATGATCACCCCTTTTAATTATATATTTCTACCATTGATCATTTCCTAGGGGCAAAGTTTGCTCATTGAGATGAAAACATAAAGAATAAGGCATATACTACATTAGCCACACACTTGTAGAATACAAGACTTGATATACCCATACCGAGAAAATCTACTTAGTTTTAACCTTCATAGCCACCAAACTCCACCACTACCTTCTTAACCATAAAACCTTTTTCATAACTAATACTCACCCACTCAAATACATGCACTCTAAATCATATTAGAACTAGTATATGGCTAAGTGGCTTATGCTCCTAGATGAATTCGACCTTGAATTCCTCTCGCAGAAGTTGATTAAGGGGTAGTTCATCACTAATCAATTAGTTGAAGCTCCTTTACCTAATGACCAAACACATCCTCTTGCCTTTCCAAATGAGTCCATCATGACCCTATTTTAAGAAGATGGCATAACCTATCAAATGACCATGTTATTTGATGGCTTGAAGTGTCAGCAAGGAGGTGGTGTTGGAGTTATTCTAATCCTTATTGATGGTGAACCCCTTCCACTCTAATTTAAAATTGACTTTGAATGCACCAATAATATGGTTAAGTATGAAGCCCTAGTGATAAGTCTCTGAACTACTCTACCCTTAGGAATTAAGACAATCTATATCTTTGGTGACTCATAACTCATGGTCAACTAGGTCAATGGATCTTATCAATGTAAGAATGATGTTTTGTAAATATATAAACTTTTAGTTGAAAAATTATTATTATCATTTAAACATTACCTAATCCAATCCATTCCTTGATCTACCAATAAATTTATCTATATAATGGCTTGCCTTACTTCCCAGATCCCTTCTTATCATTCCAATTCCAAAATCTTTATCACCATTCACCATTTTACCACACCTTCTTACAATAATTATGACCCCTTACCATTTTTAATGTGGATAAATGCCCATCTAACATTTGGTATGACCAAACATTTAACTGCCTCCATCTAGGCATCATTCCTCTTGATGTCTCTTAGAATTCCTAAATTAACTTTGTTCATATTACCTCTCATTACACCAAACTAGGTGGAATATTTTACAAACACATTTTTGATGGTCTCCTCATGAAGCTTCCCATGCCATCAAGGAAATAAATGATGGGATCTATGGGGGACACTTTAGCAGCCTAGCAGTCACTAAACATATCCTTGACCTTGGCAATTGGTGGTCCACCCTCAACCAAGATTGTTACAATTATGTAAAAAAGTGTGCTAAATTCCAATAACATGCTAATTTACATCACATGCCATCCCATATTCTCTAGGTATCTAAAGACTTTTGGACTTTCTCCCAATGGGGTCTTGATCTTATTAGGGAAATTAACCCCTATTCTTCATAGAAACATAGCTTCATCATCATAGCCACTAAGTACTTCACCAAGTTGGTGGAAGCTATCCCTCTCATCTCAATCAAATCATAAAAGATCATGTATTTCATCAATCATCATATCATTTGTCACTTTGGTGTCCCTCATAAAATCATCATTGATAATGGCAAATACTTTAAAAAAATAAAGTTAAAATAATGTGTGATGTAGTTGGTATCAAGTTGAGATTTTATTTTCCATACCTCCCTCAATACAATGGCCAGGAAGAAGCTTCGAACAAAATCCTTAACAAAATTCTCACTAAGATAGTCAGTGCTTTATGTCAAGATTGACACTTGCACATCCCATTAGATTTATGGGCCTATCACACTAGCATCTAAACCTCTACAGGTGCTACCCATTTCTATCTTATCTTTGGAGTAGAGGAAATATTACCTTCAAGTTCCAAATCCCCTCTCTTTACATCTCTTTACAAGATATCTTTTTTAAAGAGGAATTTTATTAGCATCATTTAGATCAACTTGAGCTCCTTGATGACCACCACTTGGTAGCCCTTACCCACCTCTGCATCTATCAAGAGCATATCTCCCACACTTATAATAATCACCTCAAACCTCAAAACTTTAGTATTGGAGATCTTTTCTTAAAGGAAAAACAACATGGAGAAAAGAAAATTTGGCAAGTTTGATTTCAATTGGCTCAAACTATACATCATCACCCATAAGTATGTATTAGGCACTTATCATTTATCTTCCCTTAAATGCAAAGTATAACCTGAGCCTCTCATTGCTTCGTATTTATGTTAGTTATTTTTCTAAAACATGAATCTGACCCATTTGTGTGTCTAACTTAAGCTTGTCCCTTAATTATGAGATATTTATCTTTTACATTCCTCTTCTCCTTTCTAAGAACAACTGAATACAACACAAAACTATGTGATTAACCATCATAGTCATGATCCAATCCTAAGTATGGGTACCCCAACTCTACCCATATCATGGTTCTCATGGATACTTTCCATCTTTAACATGATGGGATCCCATGGCTATTGTTTCTTAGTTCCCCTCCTTTCACAAACCTTCTTGTGTTAAAGTTTCACCCTTATAAAGGGGAAACCCTAAAACCTAATTATACTAGTCCATGTCTACCAATATCAAAATTATTTTGCAAATACAAAATATTATCTGGGTCACACTCTTTAGCATCACAAACTACTCCCTCAAAGGATAGCTAACCCAAAATCAAAATGAAAAAATTACTTCAAAATTAAAAGTAAACTACTCCCTCAAAGGACAACTACCTAAAAGAAATTCAAATTTTCTTCAAAAAATAGACTGCTCCCTTAAAGGACAGCTATTAAAAACATTAAAAAAAAATCCCATCAAAGTTAGACCACTCCATCGTAGGATGGCTAAGTTAGCTTTGAAAAAAATAAAAATCAATTCATTGGAAGCTTCTCACATCGATTAGCTTCCTAAATAGTAAAATTCATAAAGACCCATTGTTAGCCACAATTAGCTTACAAGTAACATAATCATATGGAATCTATAATTGGCTTTTACATGTAGACTTCTCACATCAATCAGTCTACACTTATCATAAGACATGGACTAGTCTGTTACAATTCAGTGGTCACCTATAAAAGGGGAAAACTGACCCACATAAAGTTACCATTTAAAATTTCCTTCTTCCTCACTCCACCTATTACTCATATTTCCCTTCTTCCTTTTGACCAAGGGATTGTGAGCTTACTTGACGGTAGATGATCAAAAAACTTATTTTATCCAAAAACACATGTTAATGTAAAGCATTTTCAAGGCTTATGTTCATTATGTCTATCTCACTTTTAGGTTTTATTTTTGGTCCTCACCAATGATGAAGCATCAAGATCCATTCTTTATCTCTCAAATGCATGGTTAAATGTTTTTTTTAATAAATTTTAACCATTTCCCATCATTTTCATCATTATGTTCATCCAGCCTCAAAACAAATAAATTGCATTAAGCATTTTGTATATGTTTACGAATAAACTATGCAATATATTTTATTTATTTAAGGTGTGAGAAGTTTCACATATTTTACAAATCTATCTAACTATATTCACCTCATCCTCCTAGCTCCACATTTGGATGATTCTCTAATTAATTTGGGATTATAGTCATCCATCCTTCCACTTGATTAATCCTAGAGCTACCCTTAACAATATTAGCTATCTTCATAGCCACTAAAGGGCATCCTCTATTCTTCTCTCTCACATCCATCCTCACAAGGAGACAATCATGCTTCACTCAACATATTTCATTTTTCTCACCTAATACCCTCACTACATAGCCCTCATCTAGTTGTTCAACCTATAAAATCACCATCTATTATTGCCTCCATGTACATCCCCTTAAGAAATGAAGATCCATCCATAAATGCACTATATATCATAGCTTCTAGCCTCACACTGAGCAAAATACAACTCTCACCTACTCTACTTTAGAGGAGGTAGTAGTTCTAGTTCTAGTTCTATTTTAGTTCATGAATGTCTCACCTCTTCTTGATGGTTTAATAACACTTCTATTATCACCATTATGTGTTGAAGAGTTTGATAGATATAGATATTCACAATGTTAGCTAATTTAGGACATGGAGGTTCTCTTTCCTCTTCACCATTCCTCTTATTATTTACCATTTGTAGTTGCCTTCATTCTCAACATTCTGAGTGACCTATTTGACCAAATGATTAGCAATGCATCATCATCGTTAGAGCCTCACTTTAACACAACCATCTGATCATCCTTTATCATTAGCATGATTATCCACTCTGCTAATATGAGAATCTTATGACATCATTCATTCCTTTGCATAGTGTCTTTTAGCATGATGTGAACATGTCTACCAACCTTTCATGTGGCCATGTGATTCTTGATCTAATCAGTCATCTCGTAGCACCACCATGGGCCCATATTCTAATCACCTCTTTCTAGTGACTATTATCGTTGGCCTAGAAATATTTTCTTTTATGTTGGCTACTAAATCCTCCTTAGAAAATGTGTAACCATCTTATCTAGTTACATGTTCCATATCCCTCAGCACATTACTGCCTAATCAAAGGGCCTTTATATATTATCATTTTTGGAATAGAGGATGCATATAAGGACACCTTCTACCTAGCCCATCAATGTAGCTCTTGAGTAGGACATAGACTATCCTTTGCTACTCACCATGCTACTAGGTTTCTAACTCATAGAATCTACCTAATCATCAAATAAATTCTTTACACACCATTTCTCCTCTACATCTAATTAAACTTGGCTCATAGCAATGATGACTATTTGTTATTGTGACTATGTAGATCTTTATATAAAACCATCTCCTAAAACTTAACTCATAGTGATAACTACTATCATTTTTCTTGTAACCTCACATAACTTCAGCCAGTATAACCTCCTAATAAAGACACCTCTTATTTGGATTAGGTCCATTGAAGGTCATTTGTGTTACTAGGCTTGGTATTCCCTTCTTATTTACCCTACCTTACCCATACATGTCTCTCATCCTACTAAATTTGAGATCATTATGGTAATGATTTACCAACCTACACCATTACCTTCATAATAACCCAACACCTCTATTGTTTCACCAAAACCCTCTACTATTAGCCCAAACCAACCCATGTGGTTAATCCAACTGGGGAAACCCACTTGGACATCACCAACCCAAACCCTATTTTGAACTACATTGGCCTAATGTCCACAAACTATGTAGGCACTACTTACAAATAGATCAACCACTAACATTTCTCATTCCTTCCCTTCACCATTAACCACAAGCAAACCAAAACTAGCCTTAACCAGTTTTGAACTCTTGCCAATTTTGTATCCAACCAATCTAACCTGAACTTGTGGTCTTTCAAATTGGGGAATCCCATTTGTAAGCCACTGACCATCCTTTTAATCAAACTACATTGGTCTGATGTCCATTTTGACTATGTAAGCATAGTGCATAGGTAGTTTAGCCACTAAGAACTAACTCCCCATTTCCTAACTAATTTTCACTACTAACCATGCCCCTTACCTAGGACATCTTAAACCAAGACCGCCTTGAACATTCTTTCTTGTCACCCTTGGGTTCTAATGCCACCAACCTTGTCTACCATTTTTTTCCAGCTTTATAATCCCTTTTAACACAAATATTGATAGCTTTCCTAATTCCCCACTCTTTTCTCCTATCTAGCCATCATTTCTTCTATTTTTTCGGCCTCCTTGTCACCTTCCTTTGTTTTTGCTGCACTTCTTACACCCCATACCACATTGCATCCTCTTTGTCTCCCTACCTACTCTTCACCACCTTAGCTAGGCATATTTGTCATTCCCCTTCTCTATCTAATTTTTGTCCCAATGTTCTTAGCATTTGCCCACTTCCTTTTGTTCTCTTTTATTTCCTCATCGGTTCCACCTCATCACAAATTTCTTCCTTGTTGATTGTTTCCCCTATTCTCATCACATCCTCCACTTCATTCCTCCTTATCTCACCATTTTATCTTTCTATCATCCTTTTTCTTTCCTCCTCCTTTAACCCCACTCTAGGTATTTATCCTAGAGAATCCTTCCATAATTGCCCTTTTCTTCTTATCTCTAATTCCTCTTTACTCTCCATCATGGTACTTACTTATCTTTTACATCTGTAGGAGTATCCATGCTTTGTATCCTCACTTTAATTCTTCCTTCTTATCATCCTTGATTTTCATCCCTTGTCTTCATCTCATTCTTTCACCCCTTGTGTTTCCCTTTTTTTCTTTCTCATTTTCATTACCAAATCCTTCTTGATGTTTTTAGACTTATTTTCAAGACTTTGGTGGCCACCCATCCATCGATTTCACCATCCTTCATTCTCCATCCTTTTCATTTCTTCACTTCTAGCTTTTATTTTCCTTTTCTCTTCATCATTACCTAGCACTCCTTGTTTTTCATCCATATGACATGCCTATCTCCTTTCATCCCCTTTGGTCACATCGATGCTTCTCTTTTCATCCATCTCCTACTCAACCCTTCAAAGAATTTTGATTGACACTTTTTAGTGCTTTCTCTTTTTTCATCATTTACAAGTCATGTGACTAGCAAACATGTGCAAGCACCACCAACTATTTTGAAGAAGTTTCCTTCCCCATCCCCCTGGTCTTGCATATTTTATATCTCTTTTGCTCTGCTCTTTCACCATTGTTGGACTCAAGCTAAAAACCATCTTCAAATGAGAGATTTGGGACACATGTGTGGGAACACAACTTGCTCCCTTAATTAATTAATTAATTAATTAATTAATATTTTTTTATATTCCAAAGCCCCTCGACGTCTTTCTTAGAATTCCCTAAAAACTCAATGCTTGCTTATTTCAACACCCTATTGGCTCAAGTGTCAAGGATTCAAATCTTCACCATGACCAATTTACCCACTCTACTATTTTGCTTCCCCAAATCATTGAACCGTTCCCTTTCCATAGCTTGTTCATGACATTATTGTGGAGTATGCATAAAGTAAGCTTATTTTGATGGTGATGAAAGACCTCGTTGGATCACCGTGACAATTCAAATAGTACCAAATTTTTTACAACTTGGTACAACCTATTTATCCCATTTTTTTGGTCATATAAATTTCAAAATTATTACCCCTTTATTTTATTATGAACTTCTTTTTGTCCAACCCATGTTTGGACTCTCCCATCCTTTTCAACCTTCATTTTTGTCTATGAATGCATGACTTTTTCATATTGATGTAACTCATTACCCAACACTTCTAGCCTCAAAATAACTACATTAGGCCTAAAGTTCATTTTGGAAATTATATCCATGAAGCTATATAGGAAACATCCACTTGCCTAGTGCATATGGTATCTGATCAGACACCCCATTCTAACCACCCAACCACCTTGCCCATGTCTACCCTAACATTGGCTATTTTTTAATTAACCAATTTTCATGTTTTTAGATGCTCTCACCATAATATTTTTGACCACACTAACCAATTTTACCATGTTGAACATTTAAACATTTAATATTTTGCACCACCTAGTACATGACTTGACCATTGGTGTTTTACATGGGATCACTTCCAATTTTAGTTACCCATACATGGGATCACTTTTTAAATTCCTACATAGACATCACCCCTTTTGTTATGAAGGCAAAAATATGTACCTAGCTATCACAATAATAGTCATGTGGTTTATTAGTCACCTATCTTCTTAGCATTGAACTTATTTTCCCAATGTTGGTAGCTTTCATCTTTGTGAAATCTTGAATACCATGCTTAGTCACATTTTATGCACCTATTGGCATCTCACATGCGCCATTACCTTGCAGCACCACCTAGTGCTTCCCCACAAACTGCTTATTAAACCTACATCTGATTTGGCCTCTCCTCATTGACTCTAAATTTGAGGAGGAACACCTAATTCCATACTCAAGGCACCATGATATTTGACCAAAAAATCTATTTTTGTTTTGTAATTTGTTAATTCAAAGTTGCATAACAAAAAAGGGCAAAATATAGACAATAGAAAACTACACACTTATAGTTCTAGGTGTCTGAATGCCTCGAGACCACCTTAAATCCTCCTAAATCCTTCCTAACCCATTTTATCACCCTCATAACTTATCCAAAGTCCCTTTTCTACCCATTTATATTCAAAATGTATTATTTGAAAACACCATTCAAAAATAGTTTTAGAAATCACTATTCATGAAACACTCTTCACTATAGGACCCACTTTCACTATTCATGATGACATGGCATATGACATGGAAAGTGACATGGAATGTGACATAAAATGCGACATGGCATATCACATGATAAATGACATGGCATGTGACATGGAAAAATGATGTGGCAAAGTGACATGGCTTGGTACCCCACCTTTAGCCCCCTCTTTCAAGATGCTTAATGACCTAATGTAAGCATCAAAAGGGTACCCACTTGAAATGGGTCTAATTTATCCTCAAGATTAAGTCATTTGACTTGGTTTTTGCATTTTCACAAGAAAATAGCCTTCAAAATTGACTTACTTACCCCTTTCACACCTTGGGAGAGACAACGATCCCAAATTTTGGACTTCTTAGCCCCAATAAGAGACTTATAAGCCTAAATTGGAATCTTCACCCACCTCACCTTGAATCACCCGTTCCCCCTTGAAAAATGGTTCCATATTTGGTGGGATAACTCTTAAAAGTCATAAATGAGGACACATAAGGGTGTAACAATGTCTTTGGTCCCATTTTCAAAACATGTGCGCAATTCATTTTAAACTTGGACTTGCATGCAAGGTAGTGAGACTTGAAAAAACCCATAGGAATATTCCACCAACCCCATCCTTGACCTTGGGGAAAATGTAGCATACTTCCAAGATGCCCTCTTTTGGCAATTTTTTCTCACAAAAAAACTAGAAATATCCCCCTCTCCTTCACCCAAGGGAGGAGGTTGAAATGTTAGAGTATTGATGCCCAAATTTTATTACAGGTGTTCATACATTTCAAGGAGTTCATTACTCTTCCACATACTAGAGGAAAATAATTTAAAGTAATGAAGCTCTACTGAAATTGCCTCAAGACATTTTCATCAACAATTTTCAATAAACCATCTTCATCAATAAACATCTAAAAACATGGAGGTAATCTTTTATTTTATTATTTCAATTTATTTATTCATTTAATTTTGGCCTCCCTTATCTTAAACTTTTCACTCCCTTCATCATCTTATTAGTTACCCTTTTACCCCTTTACGCCATTTTGCCTCTTTACCATATTCCTTACTTGAGCTATTTCACCTCTTTACCACCCTCGACATATTATCTTCTTTTACTCATCTATCCATTTACACTTTTGTCTATTTTAAAACTTTATTATCTACTCAACCCAAAATAATAATCTTTTTGACCTTTACCATTTTACCCAAACCCCAAAATTATGGTCTTACGTTGACTATTTTGAGCATGTGCTAGATTTAATCATTTTTATTTGAATAAATATTTCATTTATTTTTTTACTTAGCATTTAATTTATCATTAATTTAAATGAAATTACCTTTTTTTTATCATCTTCATTTGTTATTAGGGGAGTGGATTTACATCCATCCATGGAAGATTTAACTTCTTGGATCTATCATATCCTAGGCAGCCCACCCTGCATCTTTGTCTAATCAACAAGCTTGTGCTAGTGTTGTCTTATACCAAGTATTCCTTCCAATAAAAAAAATATTTATCTCTTCATTCAGTAATTAACAAGGACATGTTCACTAGGTACACACCCTCCATCTTGTCTTTCTATATTTTCTCAAAAAAAACTAAGAAAAAAGCAAAAATTTATAGAAACAACATGAATTGTAAAAACTATAGCTTTTTTTGTGGAGTCTCTTGTAGAAAATAATTGAGTGATAGGATTATCATACTCAAGTTGTCTTCTCACATTTTGGTATATGTTTTCCATTAACAATGGTATATACAGATTAAGGTATGCTATATTCTTGTTTCTATCAAGTGTTATTTTACATACAATAGTTTAGCAAACCCAAGAAGCATAAGGTCCACATGTGTACTTCTATGTAGAGGCCATTGGGGATATGCAGTAGAAGAGGAAATTGATGGATGTGCTATTATCCACATACATACTTCTATGTAGAGGCCATTGAGGTTGTGTAACAAAAGAGGGCATTTATTGATGTGTTATTATCCATGTGTACTTTTGTGTAGAATCCATTGAAGTCATGAAATAAAAGAGGATGTGGATACACATATATAATCTTAGATCTATGTAGAGGTTCATTACAATCATGAAGCAAAGGAGATTCAAAATCTTAGTTTTGTGCAAATGCCCTTAGATGACCTTGTAGCAGAGGAGAACATATATGTCTATGAAAAATCTCATATCTATGTAGAGGCTCATTACATACATGTATTAGGGAAGATTTATGATCTCAGATCTATGTAGAGGTTCATTTCAACTATGAAGTAGAGGAGATCACTGCACTTCTTTGTAGAGGCTCATTATAGTCATGTAGTAGAAGAGATCACTAGACTTCTATGTAGAGGCTCATTGGAGTCATGCAATAGACGAGATAACTAAAATTATATGTAGAGGCTCATTGAAGCTATGAAATAGAAAAGATCACTAGGCTTATCTGTGTAGAGGCTCTTATGAAGTTGTGTAGTAGAGGAAGTCATGTCATTGTGAACCCTAGTTCTATGTAGAGGTTATTGATGGTTATGTATTAGTATAGGAATTATAGAAGATGTGATTTTATAAGCATTATAGGAACAATTTTGTAACCTAAATATATTGATGAGACCCATTTGAGTATCTTCAAAATTGATAGGCATTTTAGTGGATACTAGATTTTAGTGGACCGAAAGCCTTCTCAATTGGGAGGTATGATTTTAAAATATTTTTTTAAAAGTTTCCAAACCAAACTAAGACTAGTGTTATCACATAGGACTCATAAAGGAATTTCTAATGGTAATCAAAACTCTAGAAATAGAGCTCATTTACTCCTTGTGTAGCTAGTCCAAGTTCTAATCAAAGTAGGTCAACAGGTGGTTAATGCTAGTCAAACTAGAAAAGTTGATTGATCTTGTAAATTTTATGAACCAACTCTATGGTTTAAATATATTTGAGAGATTTTTGAGACATTTTATAGTTTAAACAATGGAGTATATATCGACAAGTTATGACTAGTCAAAGTTATGGTCAAACTCGTTAAAAATGATGACATGGCAATAAAGTGACATGGAAATATGGCTCAAACCATGTCTTTAATAATTTTAAATCCCACCTTATAAAATGGGGATAAATAAAAACTATTTTATATTGGGAAATAATTGTCACCCCATATTTTTAAATGTAATGGATAATTTAAAATCCCATTAAAATTGAGTATGGGATAATTATGAAATTTATTAAAATAGATTGCTGATAATCATCCCAATCAGAAAAATAAGACCCCTAAAAAGTATATAAATGGGTCATAGGTGAAATTCATTTCATTCAAAAGTTTTAAATATCTCATTGCTAAACCAAATATCCAAGAGTCGATAACCAAAGAGCTAAGAGCCAAATAACTGAGACTTGAAGAGCTAAGAGTTGAGAGCCAGAGCAAGAGACAAATCTAGCCATATGTTGAGAGACCTGATTTGAGTTCAATTGAGCCATTTTTTAAAGTCTTGAAGTAAGAATTTTGGTAGATAACTTCAAGAATGTGATAATTCTTTCACGATAAGAAGGTGGAAGGTCCATCTATGAGTTTTAGGACTTTTCAAATGTCTATTATTGATTTTATATAGTCTTAGAGGTATGATTCAAGAAAGTGGAGAATCTATCTAAGAGTTTCAATATTATTAAAAGGATCAAACATACTCATTTGGATGTGTTCCAAAAAGGTGAATAATCTATCTGAGAGTTCTAATATTATTCAAAGGCCTATAACACATGAATTTATTATTATTATATAAGGGTTGCCTTATACTTATAGACATTTAATAATGAATTGGTTTAGCTAATTTACAAAACTAAAGTCGTAGGCATTATCAAAATCCATAATCAATTCTTGTGCAGTGTGGTTGGTATTCTTGCATTGCTTTTTTTAAGTTGATTATTTTACAAATTAATTTTGGTATATTTAATAAATTGCGTACAAGGATCCAAGGTAAACATTTTGTATGAAAATTAGTGCTAGTTTATGGATCAAGAGGTGAGTTAAAGAATGAGCTACTTTGATGAGATCCAATAGAGTCCTTAAACTTATCAAAGATTAATCTAATAAATGCATTTTAATGTTGAGCATATTGAATGAAGATCATCAAATCTTGGAATGAAGCTTAAGATCAATGGTCAATCTTTAAAGATATGATCATCCCAATGGTAAAGCATTAAAACATGAAATAAATTATAGTTAATCCATAAATTATGACATAGAAAACTAATTTGATTATTGAATCGATCAAATTTATGTAATATGACATGTGCATAAAAACTAGGGCCCATTATGTGCCAAAATTAGTAATGAGACCAATACTAATGGTGGTGGATAATGAGTACAAGATTCATGAAACTAGTAGTTAAAGACATGAACTAAAGTCCAACATAACTGAATAAGATGTGTTATCAAACAAGTGTGAACACAGAGAATATATAAAATCATAGATCAATTGCTTATATATGTCATCTAGGATATAGTCATAAGTGGTTAATACTAGAATTATTGAAGTGTGTCAAATAATTTATATATATAGACATAGAGATAGAAGGGCAAAGTGGAAGAGAATAAAAAAGAGATAAAGTGGAGAGCATGAACAATTATAGACTAGACCTGTAATAGAGAATAAATAATTGGATTCATTTATGAATATATATAGTAATTTAGAGTTGTAACTCCATATAGATCTAATTTATGGGTACTATTTAATCAACTAAGTTAGTACTCAATTAGGGAATTGGTGATTCATTAGAGTTGATTCTCTTAAACTATGGGATTGGTGTTTCCTCAGGGTTAGTTCCCTTAAACATTATAACTAGTGAGGTTCCTTATTTTGAGGTTAGATTATAATATTAGATTCTACCAACTATTCTCATGGTGGTTTTTCAATTATTAGGTCTTCCAAAGTATATCTAGTACTATGCATATTTATGTGTATGTGATCTCTGCATATATTGTTAATTTGCATTAAAATTTTAAACAAGGACTAAATTCATAAATCTACTAATTTAACCCCCTATCAATAGATATATTTGTTCCAATAATTGATATCAAAGCCTTGGTTCCTTGAAAAAATATTAATCAACTCAAGTATATAGTGGATGGTGAACACAAATGTCTAGTTAAGAAGGTTCTTCCTTAAACAAGGCACCTCTCTATTATAGATCAAACTATGAATTTTGGAGCATTAGAATGGAAGCATAATTATCCTCATTAGGGTTTTATGTATTAATGTTTGTTGTAAATGGATATATAACTCCTACTACCACTCCAACTAATTAGGCTTCTAAGAAAGCATACTAGAGCAATGCTAAGGTTAAGAATTCTATTTTATGTGTATTGTCTAATTAAAAGTTTGTCAAAGTGATGCCTTGTCAAAATGCACAAGATATCTAGAACAAACTAAAGATTATCTATGAAGGTGATGACAAGGTAAAGGAGGCCAAACTATAAACACGCAAAGGGAAGTTTGAAATCCTTAAAATGAATGGAGAAGAGAAAATTACAGACCATCTCCTTAGAGTAGATGAAATAGTAAATGCAATTAGAGTCCTTGGAGAAGAGATGAAAGAATTGATCATTGTCAAAAATGTCCTAAGATCTCTGCCATCAAGTTATGATTTTAAAATCTTTACAATAGAAGAAGAAAGATATCTGGATAAACTCACTATTGATGAGTTGCATGGAACCTTCACAACCTATGAGATGAGAATGGGAGAGATAGATACTTTCAAGAGGTAATTTACACTCAAATCATCCAAACCAATGACAGGTAGAAGAACCTAAATTTAGATCTAAGGAAAAAAATGAATAATAAGCCACCTTTATCAAATAATTTAGAAGAGGGTTTGGAAAATACAAAGGTAAGTTACCCTTTAAATTATTTAGCTATAGTAAAGTAAGATATTTTATTGTTAAATGCCCTTATAATAAAGAGGATAACTCTGAGCAAGAAGAAATTAGTAAAAAGGTGAAACATCACTATTCCAAGAAGAATAACTTATTCAAAAATAAAAAGGGTCTATACACAAAAGAAGATAATGATCCAATGAATGATAGTGATAGTTATGGTGATGATCATGAATGTGCCTTTGTGGGTGAGGAAAAGGAAGTCCTATTCATGACAATAGGGTGAGATTCTATGGATCAAAAATAAGTTGAATATTGAGATGAATAACAAGAAGGAGAAGTAGACCTAGAGTGTGAACTCATCTATGATTTCAAATAAATTGACAAGCTAAGAAAAGAGAGCTCAAAGTAGAATAAGTTTGGAAAAAAGGAAATCAATAAAATGTCTAAAAGTCTTGAAAATTTTGATGAGATGGTGGTTATCCTAAAGACACAAGTTGAAGAGGCTAAAAGATTAGAAGATGTAATCAAACTTGAACTACAATCTAAATCTAATGTATGCATGGAGTTAGAAGTAAAGATAGTGGCTTCAAGAAAAGAGCTTGAGAAATCTAAAGATCAAATAGACAAAGGTCTAAATCTAAAAGGAGGATCCGACATTCTTGATTATTTGATCAACTCTCAAAAGTCTTCAAAAGAGGGTTCTTGTCTTGGTTATGAAAAATGAAAAAGTTCCATAACTAGTAAATTTGCCAACCTATATGAAAACATTAAATAAGAAGGAGAATCAGGAGCAAAAAAAATAAAGATTATAAAGACATAAAGATAGACTCAAGCACAACTAATGTGAAGGAAGATAAAAATAATATTTAAGAAAAGAAGAAGAGAAAGGTATCTAATGTATATGAATACACAAAAGTGAGAGACTTGAAGAAGCCAAAGCTTAGAATAACTCATACTACATAAAGAAATGCTATAACCAGGTCTTATTCATATTTCTATGGATATTTTTATACTTATAATCATTTGGTCATAGGGTTATTGATTATAAAGTTTTAACTAAAATAACAATAAATTGGGTAAGTAAAATTTCATTTCCTCCCTTGTTAGATACAAAAGTAATATGATATAATTATAATAATTTTGGTCACATTGCTAAACAATGTAGAACAAAAACATAAATTAAGAATAAAGGCATGCCTACCAGTGTGAACAAAGTTTCACAAGACTCTAAAAAGGAAAAAAATAAGGAAAATAAGAAATCAAAGGATGTGTGGAAAGTGAAAGATCAATCTATGATTGCTCAAACTACACTCCATGCTAAGGAGCATAGTTTGTGGGTAATATAAAATGGTTTCTCAAAACATATGACTGATGATAAGAACAAGTTCATAAAATTGAGAAAGTGTAAGGAAGGATCTAGTAGCTTGGGAGACAACATGGTAGTAAAAATTAGAGGTAAAGGAACCTTAAACATATATGGAAAACTACATATACATGATGCCCTTTATGTTGAAAGATTGAAACATAATCTACTAAGTGTCAACCAAATGTGTGATAATGGATACAATGTCAAATTTAATGTAAAAGGATGTATGTTATAGAGATCTAGAAGAGTATTTACTAAAGGTAAAATAACTAAAAGCAATATATATAATCTTGTTGAAGTGAATGATAATAACTGCTTGATAAGAAATATTGATGAAAATTGGTATAGAAAAATGGGCCATGTCAATTTTGACTACCTGGTAAAGGTAAGCTCAAATAAGTGTGTTAGACACATTCCTAAGATAACCAAACTTGTAAACACTACTTGCAAACAATGTCAACAATGCAAGCAGACAAAGGTCATATTTAAAACATAGGAGTATATACCTACAAAGCCTCTAGAATTAGTTCATAATAATCTTTGTGGTCCTACTAAGACAAAAGGATCTAAAGGAGAGAGATATTTCATGTTTTTTGTAGATGATTAATTAATAATAACATGGTTAACCTTTTTGAACGACAAGTCACAAGCATTTGATAGATTCAATATATTTAGGGCCATGGTGGAGATTGAGATTGGATGAAAAATCAAATGCTTAAGATCTGATAAAGGTGGAGAATTCACCTCAAATAATCTCATATAGTAATATGAGAATCATGGAATCAATTGAAATTACTCTATAGCAAGAACTCCATAGTAGAATGGAGTTGTTGAAAGAAAGAATATGACAATAAAGGAGATGGATAGAACAATGCTAAAAGAGGCCAAGTTACCTAATAGATACTAGAGAAAAGTAGTTCAAACAGTAGTATATATCTTAGATAGAGTTTAACTAAGGGTAAATAACGAGAAAACTCCCTAAAAACTATGCTATGGAAAACCTATCTCTATGAATTACTTTAGAGTGTTTGGAAATAAATGCTACATTAAGAGAAAAGAGGACAAATTAGGAAGCTTTGAGTCAAGATATGATGAAGGAAAATTTTTGGTTATTCCATCAAATTCAAAGGCTACACAAGATTGTAGAGAGAATCAATGTCAAGGTTAAAGAATAATTGAAATAAGTTAAACCTAACATAGAAATCTATATTGAAGTATCAAATTTTGAAGAAGAAGAAGAAGAAGGTAATTAAGAACATGCTAAAGTAAATGAAAAGGAACCTATAAGATTTATTCAAAAGGATCATCCTATAGAATATATTATTGGCAATAAGAATGAAGGAGTTCAAACAAAGCTAAGAGATTCAATGAATAAAGAGAAAATAAGTTATACTCTACTGTCTAAAATTGAGCCCAAGAACTATGTTGAAGCCATCAAGGATGATAATTGGCTAAACGCCATGAAAGAAGAACTAAGCCAAATTGAAAAGAACAAAACTTGGAAATTAGTTCTAAGACCTAAAAATAAGAATGTAATAAGTACAAAGTGGGTCTTTAGAAACAAGATAAATGAGGATGAAACTATCATAATAAATAAGGCAAGATTGGTGTTCAAAGGATATGCACAAGTTCAAGGCATATATTTTGAGGAAACATTTGCTTAAATTTCTACATTGGAAGCCATAATAATGTTTCTAATATTCTTTGTTTATGGGAATTTAAAAGTCTATCAAATGGATGTTAAGTCAGCTTTATTGAATGGGAACCTAGAAGAATAAGTTTACATAGAACAACCTAAAGGTTTTTAGCTATCAAAAGAAGAATATTATGTGTGCATACTAAAGAAAGCTCTTATATGGTCTAAAATAGGAACCTAGAGCTTGGTATTCAAGATTAGACCAATACCTGTGACAATAAGGATTCAACAAAGGATGTGCAAACAACAATGTATACTTAAAATCAGAAGGTGAGCATATGTTAATTGTTTTTATTTATGTAGATGAAATCATATTTGGTGGTAGCAACAACAAAATGTGTAAATAATTTACTATACAAATGCAAAGTGAGTTTGAGATGTCTATACTTGGATAAAATTCTTTCTTCCTTGGTCTACAAATATCACATATTGATGAATGGATATTTTTATCTCAAACCAAGTATACAAAGGAAATACTCAAGAAGTTTGGAATAGAAGATAACAAACCAGGGTAAATTTTAGTGACAAATATTCATTAATTCATGAATATTCCAATTTTTGAATATTGGTTTTGGCAATTTCTCAGCGTTGAGAGATGGGACTAGATCACCAAAATTTTAGGGATATAAATTATTTTAGGGGTTGCATCACCAACCCTTTAGAGCATTATCTTAGAGATTAGTTCAATTTTCCACACACACACATGTACGCATGCATATATACCCTATGATATAAATTATTTTGCGGGTCCAATAGAGTCATTTGATGTAATCACTTGATAGATTTAATTAGCCTAGCCATTTTATAGAGATGTTTGACCCTACCATTCAACCCTATCATTCAAATGAGTTATTAGACCCTAACATTTATCTTAATGGTTTGATATATCCATTCAACCCATTCATTTGATAGATTCATTTGGTCTTACCTTTCATCCTAGCCATTTGACCCTACTCTTTGATCTTGTCATTTGACCCTGCTATTCAACATAGCCATTCAACCCTATCATTAAATTGAGACATTTGGTAGTGTCATTCGACCAAGATGTTTAGTCCTACCATTTGGTTGAACTATTTGACCTTATTTTTTAACCTAGATGTTTGGTAGAGCTATTCAACCTAGCTATTAAATAGAGCCATTTGGCCTAGTTGTTTAATAGAGCCATTCATCCCAGCTGTTTGACCCTACTATTTGGCCAAGCTGTTTGACCCTATCATTTAACCAAACCATTTAGCCCAGTCATTAGGATCTAAGAGGATATAAATCATTGTATAAAAATTAAAACCTATGTTATAAAAACCCTAGTCAGGAAGAAATCCTAGAAATCAAAAATAAAAATGGACCTATTGATTCTCCAAGGCTAAAAATCATATTTGTCTAAATGAATCGAAGGGAATTTAAGATATGGGCTCTTAAAATTTACCCTAAAGCAAACTATTTATTACTCTCATGATAACTGGTTTTAAGTTGAACAAAGAGGATGAGTCCCTTAATGCAAATCAGACTATGTATAAATCAATGATAGGTGCCTTGTTATACGTAACTGCATCAAGACTTGATATCATGTAAGTAGTGTGCATAGTTTTAAGATTTCAAGATTATCCTAGAGAATCACAAGCCAATAAAATGAAAAAGATATTTATATATATTAAGAGTACAATTAACTATGGCTTATGCTATCCTAAAAATGAATATCTCACTTTGATATCATATACAAATGTTGATTGGGAAAAAAGTGTGGATGATAGAAGTAGCACTAGTGGTGGTGCATTTTTCCTTAGAAACATACTTGTTTCATCACTAATCAAAAATCAAGAGTCAGTTACTCTTTCCATAATAGAATCATAATATGTTGTAGTAGTGGCACGTTGTATGTTACACTCAAGTCTTATGGATGAATAGAACACTAAAAGACATCAAGGTAGAATATAAATCACTTATATCTATTATCTGTGATAATTCAAGTGCTATTAATATATTAGAGAATCTAACAATGCATTCCATAACAAATCAATATCAATCACCACTTATTAAGAGAAAAGGTTGTAGATCAAGAGGTCATAATGGAGTATGTGCCAAATCAAGGCCAAATTATAGACATATTCACCAAACCTCTTCCCAAGGAATAACTTGAGTATCTGAGATAGAATTTAGGAGTGGTGGATCCTAAATCACATCACTAGATCTTAGTGATAGAGCATGAGTCTAAGAGTATCGTCAAATATTTGTTGATCCCTAGAATAAGAGAGAAAAGGTAACTTGAGTATGTATACTTTTTTCAAATTTCCAATGCGTTGATGGTTGCATATTCTTGGACAAACTCTTTTATCTGATAAAGTGGGAGAAATAATTAAATAAATAGTGAGAAAGAGTCCCTTTGTCATTGATTTAAAAGGGGGAGAAGAAGTGAAAATTCTCTCCGTAAAACTAGGGAGATATTTCAAATGCTAAATAAGATTAAAGCATGTGTCCCAGTTGAGTTTAGGTAAATATGTCATTGCATAAGGTGGAGCAAGTTTGGTATGGATAGCTTTAGTTCATACTCATTAGAAGCCAATGCAAGTAATGCCAAAAAAGGATCAGAATATTAGAGGATCAGAGCATTTAGTTTACCATGAATGACAAAGGTGGATAGTATTGGAAATATGATTGTCATTAATGTTAAAATGGAGATTATTAGCATAATAGATGTCATTGATACTCAAGGCTGAATATGGTGATTATAGGATATGTAAGGGATCCTATCAAAGGTCAAGTATGATTGAAGTGCTTGTGTGCATGATTATAGTTCATCTGATTCTTCATATTGATCATCTAGACATTTTGGGTCTATAGAATAAAATCTAAATGGGTAGTTTGTTGATGTCACCATTGTCATGTGTGGATGAGTCTGGGGGAGTTGGTCATATGGTTGTGATCACATTAGTCCCTATTTGTTATGTGCCATATTTCAAGTCTTATAATCAAGTGTGGTAGAGGATATGAGGATTAAAATTTGGTTGCTCAGATAAGATTCACTAAGTTTTTATACTTTGACAAATTTTCAAAAAGGTTCAAGCAGAGCCAAGTAAGCATGTTGATGAGGTCAACATTTTCACACATGGAGGTGTGAGGACAAAATGATCATATGGGTTTATTAATTTTTGTACCCATTTTATATGCACTCAATATTAGGTCATGTGATGTAGTGAAACAAAATATGTGAATGTGTAAATTCGGACACCCACATATTTTGATTGTGTTTTCCCACACATAGTCAAATCGGTAGATGGAAATAAAAAGTTAAGTAGGTAATTTTATGATGTCATATCTTTCATGTACAAATATTTAAGGAGTATATGAAAATATGGATGGAATCCATTATGTGAAAGGATCTTATGTGATAAATTATAAGTCATGAAATCAAGCACATGAAAAGTTATGCAAGAATAAAGTTGGCCTTCCAAGTAGTTCTAAGCATTGTTAGCTCTATGACAAAAAAATCTAAGTGAGTAGATTAATGGCATTATATATAACACGTGTGAATTATTATAGAAGAGATGGGAATATTTGTTTGTTCATTATCATTCTTAGTTTATATGGTCCAAATTTTAGACTAAGAAAATGAGTAAAGAAAAATATATGAAGGTGCAAAGTCAGCCTTCTAAGATTATTGAGATGGTCCCCATACTTAGTCAAATCTACACAAGGTAAATTTTGAGATTGTTAGAAGATTAAATGGTTATCAATTAATCTTAAATTAAAGATCCAATGATGTGAAATAAATTCAATATGTCAAAGGCACCTACAAGTGAATGTGCTAGTGATAAGTGTCACAATCATGGAGCCCAAACAATAAATCTATAGTGTGGTTCAAACTTAAATAGCCAATGATACATGTGATTATACTAAGTGTCTCAATAGTGGAAATCGATAGCAATGTGTAGAAGGCATGCACTAATTTCAAGTGTCACATTATTAAGAACTTATATAAGATAAATATCAAGCTTTTTATAAGAATGAATGATGAGAAAATGATCATGCTATGAATATCTAATGGAGCAAGTGGACTCAATGGGATAAAGGGCTTGATATTTAATGAGATAAAGGTGAGTTAAATATCGAGCTAGTTTGATGAGATCCAAGGGATTGTATGAATTTTTTAGATATTGATCTAATAGATACATTTTGAAGTTGAGCATATTGAATGAGGACCATCAGATCTTGGTACAAAGATTAAAATCAATGGGTAATATTTAAATATATTTTCATCCTAATAGTCAAGCATTGGAATATTTATGAACTTATAGTTAATCTATAAATATAACACATACAACTAATTTGATTATTGTAATCAATCAAATTTGTGTAATATGTCATGTGTATCAGAAATAGAGCCCAATATATGATAAAAATAGTAGTGAGACTAAGAATCATGGTGTTGGAGCATGAGTACAAGATGCAGGAAACTTGTAGTTAAAGAAAAGAACTAAAGTCCAACATAATTGAATGAGATGTGTTAGAAAATAAGTACAAACATGAATAATATAAAAAACCCTAGATTAATTACTTATATATGTCATCTAGGATAAAATCATAAGTGGATGTTGTTGGTATTGTTAAAGTGTGTCAAATAATTTATATATATAGACACAAAGATAGAGGGGTAGAGTGGAAGATAATATAAGAGAGATGAAGTGCATACATAAATAGTTACAGACCAGACCTATAATAGAGAATAGAGTATTGGATTCATTTATTCCATACATAAATAGTTACAGACTAGACCTATAATAGAGAATAGAGTATTGGATTCATTTATGAGTCTATATTGTAATTTTGAGTTATATCTCCGTATAGATCTGATTGATGGGTTATATTAGATAAGGTGAGTTGGTGCTCAGTTAGCGAATGGGTGCTTCATTAGAGTTGATGATATTAAACTAGGGGATTGGTGTCTCCTTAGGGTTGGTGCCCTTAAACATTGTAACTAGTGAGGTTCCTTATTGTGAGGCTGGATTATAATATTAGATTATAACATTTATTCTGATGGTGTTTTTTCCATTATTAGGATTTCCATGGTATATCTAATGTTATGCATATTTATGTGTATGTGATCTATGCATATATTATTAATCTATATTAAAAGTTTAATAAAGGACTAAATTCATCAATCTACTAGTTTACCCCACCGCTCTCAGTAAATGGTTAGTCATGTAATGGGATTAAGTTCTAAGGCACAAAACCCAAATTAGACCTCTCTCAAGTCCAAAAAAGCTAAGTATACCCCCAAGGAGTAGATTAACCAACTCATAACATCTCTCAAACTTTTCATGGGAATATGAGATATTTGGAATAGGTGGGTCAATCAGTCAAGAAGGTTATACAAGTGAAATCAGGCCAATTGGTAGTATGTGCTTTACAAATTATAATTAAGACCCCAAATAGTCTTAAATGCTACTAAAATCCTTGAATGAATTTTATATTAAATATTTTCATTCCAATGGATTAAAATTAATTTTTTTATGTCTAAAAACAATTGAACCTTGTCGACATCTCTCTGATGCTCCTCAGGATCAAATTGGATGCTGATGTCACATATACAGACACACTATATGCCCTTATTTTTTATAGTTTTGATGATATTGATGGGTAAAAAAATGGATAAATGATTTAATATAATTTTATTAGGTACCATGGGAATTTTTATAACTTCTCAGGTCACAAAATCCTTTCATTTACTCATGAAAATATTCCTATAATTCTAAACAAAAAAATAATTTGAGGTGTACTAGGAATGAGAGACCCAACTACCTAGATTGGAAATGATAATAGGTTTATGATTCCTTGAAATACTTGTTCATATAATTAATTTAATTTTTTCGTTTGATATCCTTGTTTTATGCCTTGTTCTAGTGATCTATTTTATTTTCATGGCTATTCAAATAGACTAACATGTGCAACTAGGCCTAGCTACCAACACTAAACAACCAATGTTGAAGTGACTCCTTGAGAAGTATGGAAAGAATTTAAAGGCTTAAATTAGAGAATTGAAATCCATGAATAGGTGGTAGTAAAATATTTTAAGATCAGAGTGGTCAATTAAAATCTTTAGATGATCTCTCCACTACACAAGAAGATAAACTACATGTTATGAGCTAAGCTAACTCCCTCTTCAAGGAAAGCCTATTTCAAGGGTAGAGAATGATGCATACACCTTGGTGAGGTGTCACTCTACCATTATAAATGGATATTAATTAAATTATAAGCTATATAAATAATATTCCTACAAAATATCAAATTAGTTTTCAAGAAGGCTTATGAACTCTTCAAAGACTTACTCTTTATGACTTGAAGGTAGTTTGAAAAAGACTTAGAGATAAAGTAACACCTTTTCAAGACTTTATATGCTTCATCCTAGTTTTTCATAAGCCAATAAATATTTTATATATTATTAAAACCACCCAAGATTCCATTTTTGGCATGGGATTCCCTATCTCTCATTGCTGCTATAAGTATGCCTAGTTTTGGCATTGTAAGGGATACAACAAGATAGTTAGGTGAAGCCTTTATTTTTTGTTCCTCGTATTTTTCCTTAATAAATTAATTCAAACTAGTTTAGGCTTTCCAATTTCATTTTTTAGTTTGTTGAATGAGTTCTTAATAGATTCTAGTGATAAAATTACATGTCCTTACATCTTATCCTACTTGTGCACACCTAAGTATGCATAAATTGTTATCTTGAAGGTCACTTGGAGTACATTAAAGTGTGGTATTTTATCTAAGTGTTTTGGATTTTTAGTAGTATCTTATTAGTCCTTTTAATATATCACCATATGTGTTATAGTTTCCATAGTCTCTCGGTTGAAATACTTATGTTGGGAGATTTATTTTGAAGTATAGACCAAATTGTAGTTTTATTTATTTTAAATGTAAGTGTAGGACAGTATTGGATCAAATATTATGGTGTATCACCCTTTTTTCTATTTTTATTTCAATTAGATAATTTCTTATCCATTTTCATATACCAACTAGTTACTAAGAGGACAATCAAGACAAATTTCAGGAGCTAGCCCTATCAACTAGAGCTTTACCCCCATGATAGACAACCCATATGTCTAGCGGTAATCCCATGGTTTCACTCATTTGGAGTAAGATTGAACTACCTCTCCAAGGTTGAAGAATTAAGTGACAATAGGAGATACATGGTATAATATTGCTTATCTACTTATTCGAAGTGTAAAATTCAATATCATGAAGTGAGCTACCTTTGGGTTAGTGTGATAATGACACGTGGATATATATTTTTGTATGACTTGCCTAAAATGATAGTATAATGAAATTTTAAGACATCATATTATATTTAATGGTATTAAAATGTAGGGATGGCACTCACTATTTCACTTGCCAATAATCATATTAAAATAAGCATTATTGACATCACCTTTGGTTTATCAGGATGATGACATGTGGATGGTTCTCATTGTTTCACTTACCTGGAATGATAGTATAATAAATTTTTTTGATGTCACCTCTGAGTTACCAAGATGATTACACATGGATGGATCTTTATATTATACTTTCCCATAATATTAATTCAATAAAATTTATTGATGTCACTTAGGATTACCAAGAGGATAACATGTGGATGAATCTTTATATTATGCTTTCCTAGAATGATAGTAAAATGAAATATATTGATGCCATCTCTAGGTTATTAGGATGATAACACATGGATGATTCTCACTTTTTGATAAAATAACTAGGTTATATACATTTTGTAAATATTAAGATCTTCTAGGGTAGTGAGATGGCCACATTTGGTAAGATCATAATGATATGATTTCCCAGGTGAAATATGCTTCACACTTGGGCTCTAGGTAATCATAATGATGCCACATGGAAAGATAAAATGATCCTATAGGTCTCCTGATAGGAACTTTAAGCAAGTAATATCCTATTTAATACATAACATAGGCAAGGAATAATCTAAAACAAAACACGTTAGCCTGGTTAGACTTTAAATCATAAATTTTACATGAACGTAAGATTTTGAATTAAAGGAAAGCCAAAGGTGAAATATAAATCATTTGTATGGCTAATACATAGATTTGATTCTTCTTCTCATAAATTTGAAACATACTATATACTTTAGAAACAACCTTAAGCTTATTCTTATAAAAATTAATTCCATTGACTTATAAGGTTCATTAGTCCTCAAATAAGGATATTAAACCAATAATGGGTCCTTGTTTGAATTTTAAAATGGAGTGCATTTGCTAGGTCACAATAAGATGTTATCTTTTTATATGCATTAATTATAATAAGTTGAGTAATATTTATTTATTACCAATATTGATTATGTCTGAGAAGTCACATTATGATGGTATAATAGGAATAATTTAGATTTGAGCCTTTTGGTAAATGTTATTTCATTTGATTCAATTTTTTCTTAAATTATATGTTTATATATATTACAACTAGATTGAATTCCTTGGCTTAAATTTTCATTGGGCTTTAAAGCTTGATCTAAACCCTAACAAGGTTTCAATATCCATCTTAGGAACACATTAACAATTATGTGTTGAATTTATTGGTTATGCCTATGTTGATAGTTTGTATTATTCTTATTAATATAAAATATTAAGTGTGATATATTTTTACTTGTATTATAATTAGTTATCATATAAAATATAATCAAATGGTATTAATTCCTTCTTAGAAACAAGGGGTAATTTTTTGAACCCTATATTGTAATGAGATCTTCTTTGGCATGCTTGTATCTTATTTTGCATTTAAGGTTTATTGGAATCAATTATGGAACTACAAGGATGTTAATTATAGTAGTCTCAATGATTTCCTAATAGATATATTATTTTTAGCTTAAATTGTTTGATCCAAGACCATTAGGTATAGTTAAGGTTAATTTTCAAACCTAAAATAGAAGAAACTATTTTGAAGATCTATTATTATTGTAAATGGTAACTAGGTATTGTGTAGTCAAGTAATGAATTCTAATATATGCCTTAATAATCATGTGTTTTTGAAAAATATCACCTCCTTTATTAGGTCCTTAGTTTATCAAGAATATTTGTCACCTAAAATTATTTAAGAGTTAACACACAAGAAATATCATTCATTCTAGATGGCATAATAATAGCATCAACTAGGATTATTTTTGTTTAATGATATTTTTATATAGCTTTAATGCCATTGTCATAGAAGTCTAAGTAGGAACATGGGAAGGTGAGAATATAGTGATAATTTTTAAAGTATTTTCTTGGATTTTGCATTACTAAACCTTGATGTTGGTTTACATATATATGTATTTATTCTATAATAATGAATGATATTAAGCTGAACTAAAATGAAATAGTAACCCTTGGCATGACAAACCTTATTATATGTGAAAAATTAGTTCATCATGTGTATACTATTGACATGTTGTTTGGCATGGCTCACCAAATCTAGGCTCTTAAGGAAGTTATCCCATAAAACCTTTCCTAAAAGGAGTCCCATGAGGGGGTATCCCAAATGTCTATATCTAATGGATCACAATGTACTAGTTTTACTCAGTTAGTCATTGTGAATGTTTCCAATTCAATGGACCTATTGCTTTTGAAAATTTTAATCAAATTTTAATCTTTTAAAATTGAGAGGGATATGTAAAACTTTTTGTTCCATTCATGTGGGTTTAAATTATGTGTTATACAACAATGAGCTTCATATAAATTTAAAAAAATTTGAAATTACCATTATAGATTTAGATATAAGGAATATAAATGAAAGATAGTAATCAAAGATTGCATTATTAAAATTTGATAATGTGACAAAAAATTATAAATGAAAGATAAATTGTAATTGAGAGTTATAATTCAAATAAGATTTCATGAGAAACTAATCTTACCCTAGATTAATTGATTTAATAAATAAATTCAAAATAAAGAGGCAAAATAAAGGAAAATGTCTATTGGAATGAAGCCATAATTGATCTATTTAATGAAATGCACCCAAAAACTAATCTCATGTGTGGCTAGTGTTTTCATAACCAACAATGAGAATTAGTGCTAGAGTTTGGGAGAAGAGAAATCAAGGATAAGAATTACACCATAACTATTGGCATGTGTAGGTAATGAAAATAATGACTCCATAACATCAATTAATATAAATATTTTCTTGAATGGTGTATTTAGGGTCTACAAAATCATCATTCAGTTATAAATTTTTACAACATAACAATAGTTCCAAAATAAAATAGGGGAGAGATTGCACTACAAATCCTAAAATTAACTATTCAATGTCTCCTCAATTAGAATCAACAAGAGCTATCCCTTTGAAATGATCATGGGTTGGCTCTTTATAAAAAAAATTGTGAGTGGAGGGAAATTTTTTTTCCTAGACAACTAAAAATAACTTTTATTTGAACACGAGTGGCACTTTTCCCCCCAAAGTCAAGTACATTCAACTTTATCTCTATTCACATTTAAAAAATAGATAAAAAGTTAATTTTTGGCACATGTTAATAAAACATATTTTCAAGTTAATTAAAATTCACTTTATAAACTTAGTTTTGAAAGTATGAGGAGATTATTATTTCAAAACTATTTCTTGAAACTGACCAAACCATGTGAATCATGTTAGAACCAACTTTTCATTAGCATAAATGGTTCAAAAAATGGACCTTTAGTTCAAAGGTATGATTTAAAATAACCTTGTAGGTTATTTAAGTAACCAATGTGGGAAATACAAAAAATATCATTAATTTTATCAAAAATTAATAAAAATAATAATCAATTATTTTATATTAAGTTTACATGTGTCCACACATTCTTAAGGACCTAAACTAGTTGGTCGATCACCATCTAGGGAGCATGTTTACACATTCATAAGAGTGGTTGATGTACTAATATCTATATTGGTGGACATCTATACATCCACTAGGGTGGCTAATTAACTATCATCTATGTAGGAATGCATCCACACATCCACCAGAGTGGATGTCTAAATTCTATTTATGTAGGTGTGTATCTAAGTATCCACCAAGTTGGTTTGATGACATGTCTGTACATCCAATGAGGATGAGTAGATGACCATTGTTCATGTGGTCGCATGAGTAATAAAAACATAACCATTTAAAATTTCATTTTTATTTAACTTTAATCTAGAATACCATGTGGTTTTAAAATCCCACCCAAGCCATGTGAATGGAGCTAGGATGATGGTTTGGTTAAAATCCTAGTTTTTTAAAAACCATGAAATTTTTTAAACCTAGATCAAATAGTGGATAAAATATTTTTAAATTTGATTTTTAACCTTTATGCATTAAAAAAATCATTTCTAAATTTGACTTGTTTTGAAAAAATAAATGATTTTTTACATAATATATTTTACCTAAAAATATCTTTATCTCTAGAATATGTCACTTCGCCAAAAAATAGAAGGCTAAAACATCATTTTTAGGCAATGTTTTAAACATGAAAATTATTTGTAGGGACTAGGTGTTATCATTGAAGTTAATTTCAAAGCCATACAATCCACATAAATAGGGATATATCGAGACAAGGTAGGGGCATAAGTGTAGATAACTCTTAAAGTGTGATATGCTAAGTGTAAAATATGAAAACTTATCACAAAGATGTAGTATTTATAATGGATGTAGTTGCAACGCCTATCTCAACATGTAAACTAAGATGTAAAATGAAATAAATCTTGTATTGCTGAGATAAATGATATGTTGATATAAGTGGGAGCAACCAAAAAAGTTAATATAGGTTCTTTGATGTTAGGAAAACTTAGGGTGTGTTGTGTAAGCCAAAAAATATAGTGACTCTACTCAAATTTAGTCTAGATTATTTTGGAATGAAAGAAACATGTCTATAAACTCAAAATATCTATGTGAGACTATGTAAGGAAAATGAATGAATTTGAGAGAGGAGAAGATGGGAATGGAAAAATTACAAAATATTAAATTGTAATTGACTTGGTATGTACAAATGAGTTAGTTACCAATTTTTATAACCTACAAGGGTTAATTAATATGGATCCAATCATCATGCTAGAAAATCTTCCCTTGAAAATGATTGTCAAGACATTATTTCACTACTAGCCAAGCATCCACAAACCTTATAGAGTTATCATTGATCCCATTCAATGTCTTTCCCTACTATTGGTTAGAAATCCATAGCCTTGATAGACATTGACCAAATAACCCAATAATTGAGTTTCTCTACATACTAATTTTATTTTCTTCCCTTATTTATATTTCCTTTATTTTATTACCCCAATTTTTATTTGGTGACCAGCATTGTAAGTGAAAGGTAAAACTATAGATTTTTCACCCTAGATATTAATCACAATTGGTTCATCCAAGAAAACACATAAACCATTAAGATGTGATTATTTTTTCATGGTTTTGTTGACCCAATTTTGCCCCTCAGGAAAAATCTCGGTCACCTCCTACACCTGCTTCGCATGCCCAGTCATTTCAGGTTGCAAGGTCCACTTTCAGGTTTTGACAGTGCCGTTGCAAAGAATAGGCAGCGAAAGATAGAGTCTTCAGACGTCCGCAAGAGAAGAAGGGAAAAATGGAGTGTTCAAAACTTAGTCAAAAAAGAGGCAGAGAAAATGCAGAGGGCAGCAAAATCCCCACCCACTACAAGGGCGGGTAAAATGAGCCTGCCTACAAAGAAAATGCAGAGGGCGGCAAATTCACCACACACAACACAAAGGAAAAGCAGACATCGGCCGATGTCGGCAATACTGCCATCGTCGGCACTATAAAGAAACTGACGTTGGCAGAATCGCCGACGTCGGCATCACAACGACAGGCACAAAAGTTGAAAAGGCCCACCTATGGCGGCGAATTGAAAAAGCCCACCCTATGGCGGTGAATTGAAAAAGCCTGCCCTATGGTGGTGAAATTGAAAACTCCGCCCTATGGCAGGGAAGTTGAAAGGGCCGCCCATAGCACAATTCTACCGACTCCGGCAGCTTAGGGGAACCGACGTCGGCAAGACTGCCGCCGTCGGCAGATTATCGGCCGACGTCGGCAGGTATTCCTACATGAAGTTCATGCAGAGGGTGGCCAAATCACCGCCCACTACAAGGGCGGCAAAATTCACCTGCAGTGCACAAGAAAAAACCCGCCCAGCTATCAGAGGAGAAGACTAGCACGCAAAATGAGGTAATAAGCATGGTCTTGGCAGACTTGTGATGTCATCAATAGTGTTTTTCATGCTTTTCAATGAAACTTCTCTTGGATTTCCTGCTATAAATACAAGGACTTAGTCATTTTTCAAGGATCTTCCTGACTTTTGTAAAGAGCACTGCTCTGCAAATTTCCCACCTGAATCAATAAAAATACAATTTTTGCCTCCATCTTGGATTGATTTGCTGTGTATGCCCTGAGTATCATCTGTGTTTAGTCATTATCTTCCATGCTTTCACACGTAATACCAACAGACCAGCTATCTACAAAGACCGGTTCTGCAGCTGAAAGGAGAAGAGACATACTTGAGAAGGACAGAACAAAGTAAGTTGCTTGCAAGCGTGCATTCCACAGCACCTCGGTAAACCTCTGTGACGTATTTTCCATTACAGCCTCCCCCTTTGTCTTAGCATCCTGATTCCTCTACCAGATGTGTAGAGTATACTTGCATTTTCCCTGATTCTGAGAGTGGATCTGGAAGGTCACTCATGTTTTTGGTGTATCACCTCTTTTAGAGTAGGCTATTTGTTTTCAAGCTTTTCTCTTTCCCTTTTCATCCCCCCCAGTATATACCTATATTTTGCGTTCCCTGAAACAAACAAGATACATCAGAGGGAACTAGCCCATATCTAGAGACTCCCCTCTCCTGCTTCGCCATCCCACAGGCGAGAGAGGGGTTTCCATGTTGCGGGGAGAGGGCAGGAATCCGTGTTCCTGCCGCTGGGTGCACTTTCCAGCGTCAACAGTTCTGGCACGCTCGGTGGGACCATATTTTTCAATGCAGTAGTTTTTCAGAATTGATGTTGGTCCTGCTACAGTGATTTTCAAAGATTTCCAGCATCTGGCGACTCCACTGGTAAGAGCTCAGTTCTTTATTTTTTAAAAAAAGACCAGTTACTTAACTTCTATGCCAAAAGTTACCACCAGGTCAGCTTCAAGAAGGGTTCCCTTTGAGTTCGTTGAACTACCTTTAAACTCTGCTAAAAGACTCAGGTTTGGAAGAACTCACCCTTATCCACTGATAAATCCTCCTAGACCTGTTGCTAGGAACACCAACCCAGCTCAGCCATAAATACAATCTGTTCCAGCCATGGCCTTGCCTTTTGCAGCTTTTCGTGGTGAAAGCCCTTTAAACCTCCCACGCTATGATCTGATCCCCGGAACAGCTCTGAAAAATGTGCCTTCTTTTGATGGAGTGGGACCTATTACAGTTGTTGAGCATATCAAAAATATTGCCAACCTTTGCAATATTCACAATGTAACAGAAGAAAATATTGCCATCAGACTGTTAGCCTTGTCTCTGAAAGGGAAAGCTATCGACTGGTACGGCACCTTGCCTGTGAATTCCATACATTCTTGGAATGAATTAGGCACTCGTTTAACTAATCGTTTTGGGGAAAAAAGTGATGGCCTCTCTCTCGCTGAGCAGCTGACAACTATAAAAAGAGCTCCGCACGAGTATATGCAGGACTTCAATACGCGGTTTCAAAAGACTTGGGATAGAATTCCCATCCTGGTAAGGCCGACCCCCAGCTACGCTTTCTTGTACTATCTAAAAGCATTGAATAGTGACATTGCTATGATGATCCAATCTATGGGGGGACACATACTGCCAGCTGCGTATGACATAGCCATTACGGCTGAAAATTGCTTAATTCAAGCCAGGAAAATTGCCCCTAGGCCTCATATGCCACTTTTCCCAGAACTGCTACCCCCAATTCAAGTAGTCACTCCCACGATTGCTCCCCTTCCTGTCATTAAGAAGCCAACTGTTATTCCATCCAATGAATTAAGTGAAGTTAAGGGCTTGTTGCAGAGCATGTCAAATGAACTTGTTGCCCTTAAAAGGCAGCAAGCTCAAAGCCACAAGCCAAACCAGAGTTATCAAAATTATGGCCATGCCCCTACAGCCCATTCAAGTTGAACAACCATTCATGCAGTGGGGCCTAGATTTCATAGGGATGATCAATCCTCCCTCTAGTGCCGGACACAAGTGGGTCCTGACTGCTATGGATTATTTCACCAGGTGGGTGGAAGCCATTGCTTTGAAGGAAGTAAATGAAAGCGCAGTCTTGGATTTCTATGAGGACTTAGTGACACGCTTTGGGGTCCCAGCCACTATAATCTCAGATAATGCCTTGGCTTTTCTGGGAACCAAAACTAGTGAATGGGCGCTAAGGTATGGTATATACCTCAGCACTTCGTCAAATTACTACCCGCAGGGGAATGGACTGGCTGAGTCTACTAACAAAAATTTGATCAAGATTATAAAGAGGACCATGGAAGAAAATTAGAGAACTTGGAATGCCAAGTTGAAAACAGCTCTATGGGCCGATCGAATCACTCCAAAAAGATCAATCAGAAATTCTCCATATACGCTTGTGTATGGAAGGGAAGCAAGGCTTCTTATCTCACTCGAATTGCCAGCATTGGACCTCGCACATCAGCTGCAGCTAGAAGAAGGAAGCAGCATGGAGGTCAGATTGTGTGAACTAATGGAGCTCCAGGAGGTAAGGAACCAGGCCATGGTCTCTATGATCAGTCGCCAGCATTAGGTGAAAAGGCATTTCGACAAGAAGTCTTCATCAAAAAATTTCACCGAAGGAGACACTGTCTTAAAATGGGACGAAGATAGAGCTAAGCTCAAAAAACATGCAAAATTTGATGCCCTTTAGAGCGGTCTTACATGATTACTCAGTGCAAGCAGCATAACGCGTTCCAGCTCTCCAAGTTGGATGGTGAAGAATTGCGTATCCCAGTCAACGGGATACACCTGAAGCATTGTCACTGAATTTTTGGTTCTGATGTACATAGTTTCCCTTATTTTCTTCCCTATTTTTCCTAAGTGCAGTTTGCACAGTTAGTTGTTTTTAGTCTTGTGTGTTTCCCTTTGTAGTGGGGGTAAATTCTATATTTTTGATTTTGGAATCTTCAAAGCTGTTGTGAACTCGCTTCAAAGTCACCATCTGACTCCGCACCCAATGGATATGCAAGGCAACTGGGTTCTAAGCATAGCAAGCACGCTTCCCCCGTGAGTTGCCAATTTGTTGACCCAATTTTGCCCTTCAAAAAAAAACTCGGTCACCTCCTACACCTGCTTCGCAGGCCCAGTCATTTCAGGTTGCAAGGTCCACTTTCAGGTTTCGACAGTGCCGTTGCAGAGAATAGGCAGTGAAAGACAGAGTCTTCAGACGTTTGCAAGAGAAGAAGGGAAAAATGGAGTGTTCAACACTTAGTCAAAAAAGAGGCAGAGAAAATGCAGAGGGCAGCAAAATCCCCACCCACTACAAGGGCAGGTAAAATGAGCCCGCCTACAAAGAAAATGCAGAGAGCGGCAAATTCGCCGCCCATAACACAAAGGAAAAGTGGACATCGGCCGACGTCAGCAATACTGCCGTTGTCGGCACTATAAAGAAACCGACGTCGATAGAACCGCCAACGTCGGTAGAACCGCCGACGTTGGCAGCACAACGGCAAGCGCAAAAGTTGAAAAGGCCCACCTATGGCGGCGAATTGAAAAAGCCCGCCCTATGGTGGCGAATTGAAAAAGCCTGCCTTATGGTGGCAAAATTGAAAACTCTGCCCTATGGCAGGGAAGTTGAAAGGGCCGCCCACAACACAATTCTGTCGACACCGGCAGCTTAGGGGAACTGACGTCAGCAAGACTGTCGCCGTCGGTAGATTATCGGCCGACGTCGGCAGGTATTCCTACATGAAGTTCATGCAGAGGGCGGCCAAATCGCCGCCCACTACAAGGGCGGCAAAATTCACCTACAGTGCACAAGGAAAAACCTGCCCAGCCACCGGAGGAGAAGACCAGCACGCAAAACGAGGCAACAAGCATGGTCTTGGTAGACTTGTGATGTCATCAATAGTGTTTTTCATGCTTTTCAATGAAACTTATCTTGGCTTTCCTGCTATAAATACAAGGACTTAGTCATTTTTCAAGGATCTTCCTGACTTTTGTAAAGAGCACTGCTCTGCAAATTTCCCACCTGAATCAATAAAAATACAATTTTTGCCTCCATCTTGGATTGATTTGCTGTGTATGCCCTGAGTATCATCTGTGTTTAGTCATTATCTTCCATGCTTTCACAGGTAATACCAACAGACCAGCTATCTACAGAGACCAGTTTTGTAGCTGAAAGGAGAAGAGCCATACTTGAGAAGGACAGAATAGAGTAAGTTGCTTGCAAGCGTGCATTCCACAGCACCTCGGTAAACCTCTGTGACGTATTTTCCATTACAGCCTCCCCCTTTGTCTTAGCAGCCTGATTCCTCTACTAGATGTGTAGAGTATACTTGCATTTTCCCTGATTCTTAGAGTGGATCTGGAAGGTCACTCATGTTTTTGGTGTATCACCTCTTTTAGAGTAGGCTGTTTGTTTTCAAGCTTTTCTCTTTCCCTTTTCATCCCCCCCCAGTATATACCTATATACCTATATTTTGCATTCCCTGAAACAAACAAGATACATCAGAGGGAACTAGCCCATATCTAGAGACTCCCCTCTCCTGCTTCACCGTCCCACAGGCGAGAGAGGGGTTTCCATGTTGCGGGGAGAGGGCAGGAATCCGTGTTCCTGCCGCTGGGTGCACTTTCCAGCGTCAACAGGTTTCAAGAGAAATTTTTTATTCACTAAACAATGTACCCAAAATTAACCTAACTCAAACAAATTTAGAAGTCACACAATAGCTTATGTTTTTAAAACTGATTTAGAAAAAAATCTAACATTATTAACTACTCAAAGTAACATTCTTAACTAATCAAAGTATTTATGCAAAAAATGTCATTCATGCTACCTACGTATAGGCCTTTTTTCATTTTAATTTTACCAATAAGGGAATATTGGATAAGAATAGATGGGATATACCAAAAATATATAAGTAATGAGGTCAGACTGACAACAAAATGTTGATAAAAGAATGAAGAGAAAAGAAAACTAATAAAAGTAGGAAAGGAAAAAGAAATTATTTATAATAATTATGAGGCTAAATCAAGTATGGAAGTAATGTTTAAGGAACTACCCATTGAAATCCACTAGAACATCCTCACAAGATAGACACCTTAGGTAGAATGCATTCTTAGCCAAGATTTTAGACAATTGGTAGGGACCCAACCAAATGACATCAAACATGCCGTGATTTCCCTTTTTATCATGCTCATTATCCTATAGGAGGACTAGATAATATATCCAAAAGGCCTTCATTTTGGATAATTTATCAAACCAACACTTGATGGCACCTTAGTGTTTGCTAAAATATTGAAGGGATACGCGATGTTTTTATTTTAGTTGTATTAGGTTCAAGAGACAAGCCTCAATTTTATCATCAACTTACACGTAGTCTCTCATGAGCCGTAACATGTGGATTTTCAAGTTAACTACAAATATGGGGTATTGGATATAAAATATATAATAAGGTGATGTACTTAAGGTTGAATTAACTCTATTAATATTACACCATAATGTAAATTTAAAAACATTATGCTAATCCATAGGATTCTTTGCCAAGATTTTATGTATTAAAACTAACAAATTTTTATTTATTGATTCAACAACCCCATTATCCTAAAACTATTAATTAAATGATAATTTAAGAATTACTAGATTATTCATATGCAAACTCAGATTAAAAATCTAATAGGAGAGGTACAGGTGGCTAACAAGGCCAAGGAGGAGGTAGACATAATGATGTTAGTAGGGAAGATGAATAGGGTTATATAGAACATTATGAGGATGAATTTGGAGGCACAATATTATATGTTCTTATATGAGATGGTCATTCCAATTGAGCGGTGTGCACATACATTAAGAGTCAGTTCATCATAGTCAGTACACCAACACCCCAAAGGGCATCAGGAGCATAGCTGAGACTATATGAGACTGTACATGGATTTTGTTATTGTATCATATTTTATGCCCTTGGGGCCCATATATTTTATTTTATATTTTGACATGGAATCTATGTGGATATTTTTATATATGATGTGATTTTAGATGTGATGTGATGTGTTAAATAGTGATGATTATGATGTTATGATATGCATTTATTATGGATGTTTGTATGATGTGATTAGATGGGTTTATTTATGATGTGATCAGATGGATTTGATTATGTGTTAGATGTATTAGATTATGCAGTGGATTTTTTTATAATTTTATATGATGTGTCATTTTATATGTTTGTATTTACATTATATTAGAGGACGTGGTTATGATTATGATGTGGGTATTTAGATATTATGTATGCATTTCATTAAAATGATGTTATAGTCATGACAGATCAATGATGATAGATATGTTGATGGGCATATTTACATGGATGTTAGATATTGATTAAAATTAGATGGATGGATGTTTAAATGATAATGTTTTATGATTTGTGGATGATATATTAAATTATGAAATGGATTTTTATGGATGTAAAATGATGTAGTGTTAATGAGATATGTTGATTTGAAATGGTAAAATGGAATAAAATGTGAACCAATGTGTTAAATAAAGATTAACCCATATTTAATTGTTATGTCTCACAAGTTGGGATGGGGTAAAAATCCTTTTGCACAAAGGATGTGGGATAATATGGTAAGATGATTAGGTTTAGACTAGGTGATGATAGAATTGGGGGGAACAGGATGAGTGGAATTTTTTTGAAGCCACTAATAATGTATGTAATTCTTTTTTATATTGCATTGTGAATAAAGCTGTGTCAATGACCTGATAGAAGTCAAAGGTACATTAAAACATCTATTGCATGTGGGAACTCTTTTTTCAAGTGACATTTCCCAAAACAAGTTTGGGAGTCATTGTTCCCATAAAGTTAATGAGATAAAATATATACAAAACTATAACAAGACTATTAAAACAAGTAAAATAATCTAATTAATATATATATATATATATATATATATCTGTGTGTGTGTGTGTGTAAAGGTAAATCATTAATCAAACAACCACACATAGTCAAACATAAACACATTTATATATATAGAAGATAAAATAAGAGAAAATAGACTAAATATACGGATACAATAAATACATAGGTGATAGTAATAAGTGATAGTAGTATAATGATTATGCACAATGGTCTAAATGAAAACAAGGGGTATGTACATGGGGTATATTTTCCCCAAAATTATTGGATTAGAACAAGGATCCAATCAAATTAGAAATAATTTTATATGAGGTTTAGGATAATCGATTAAAATTCAATGGCATAATGTTTATAAAGCCTTGAAGTAAAGCCTATTTTTGACCCTTCCATAATGATAAAGTTAGTGGGAACATGTGGACCATGGATTAGAGATAATAATAGATAAATGAGGATTTGATTAGTTTAAGGCTAAGAGGAGACATAATCATCAAAAAGGATGCAATGGGTAATATAATGGAGGATAAGAATGTAATATGATAGAGGATATATATGAAAATGGAGAAAATGGTTTTAGAAGACACTAAAATAATCAATCTCATCACACTACAAGCAATGATTTTATTTATTTTAAAACCTTTGTCTCATGATTTTGTATAAACCTATAATGTATTCCCACTTTGAAGATCATATTTAGGGATGGGAAAATGGAGTGGAATGAAAAGAGGGGTGTGGAATGGAAATGAATGTGCCCCCAAGAGTGGGGACACATAGATGCAGGTAAAATTAGATGTTATGAAGTATATAAATATATTAAATGCATTATATTCATTAGATCCTTGATCTCTTCAACATGTAGAGTAGGTAATCAATATGATCTTGATCCAACCTTAGAAATTATTATATAGGGCCTAGACCAATTGGCTTCAAATTTTCCCTTCTTATCCCTATCTACATTGGTATTTTTTTAATTTTCTTTTAGGACTAGATCACCAACCTCAAGCTCTCAAGATTGGATCCTCTTGAGATATTGTCCTTTTAATCTATTTTTATATGCCCATAGGTGATTTACGTCCTTTTGATGCTTTTCATCTAGGAGATCCAATTATTGTAGCCTTTCTTATTTAAAATTGTGATTAGTAATGATGCCCCACAATGAGATATGTAAGGAGGGGATATCCACTTATATATACAAGATAGATTCTATTCCATAAACCAAATAATATGAAGTGGACCCAGTGTGTATTTATACACTTTTTTGATAAGACCAAAGTGTAGGATATAATTGCAGATGCTAGTTCCTTCCAACTTCATTGATTTTTTTCTCAAGAATATTGATAAGAATCTTCTGTGTAGCTTTAGCCTATCCATTCCCTTGGGGGTAGTAGGGGGTATAGAAATGATGCTTGATATGGTAATGCTTGCACAAGGCCTCAAATTATTTATGTTTAAAGGACATGTTGTTATCTAATATGATGTTGGTAAGAATGCTATAATGGCAAATGATTTGATTTAGAGTGAATTTAGAAATATTGAGTCTTATGGTGTAGGTAAGCAGCATAGCTTCTACCTAATTGTTAAAATATTTTGTAGCTATAATAATAAACTTGTGGTCATCAGATAATATTGGATTTATTTTTGCAATCAAATCTAATTCCCATATAGAGAATGGCCATGGACTGATAATGAGCTATAATTCTTGTGTAGGTGCATGGATAATATTATGATGTTTTTGGCAAGCTACACACTTTCAAATATATTGGTAGGAATCTTATTCCATGGTAGGATAATAGTATCTAGTCTTGAGAAATTTCCTATCTATGCAAAAGATAACATGGATGCCAAAAATACCATCATGGATCTCATTTATCACAAAATAACCCTCTTATAATGTTAGGCATCTCAACAAGGTCTTATCATAACCTCTCTAATAGAGCGTGCTACCAAGGATAGTGTAGTAGGAGGTATAGTGAATGAAGGCCTTGTGCTAATGGAGATTGAGGTTTGGTGTAAGGATGTTGCTATGGAGATAATTATAGAGGTCATGATAAAAGGGGAGACTAGGATCAGGAATAACATAAATTTATAGAGGAGCCATAAATTGATGGGTTAGTAAGATCAAATGTTCAATTAAGAAATCCCCTTTAAGGACATCTTCAAGAAAGTAAATTAAATACATAATGGTGGCCATGGAATCAAATGATTTATTATCCTCACTTGGAACTTGTTTAAATTCAATAGACTAAAAATGCTACTTTAGTTGATGTACGAATTGCTTAAAGGGGATTAATTTTTCATCTCTAGTCTTGAAATATTCATTGACTTGCTTGATTATTAGTTATGAATCAACAAGTACTTGTATGTACTATATATTACATTAAATGTCTAATTAGAATCTATTAATTAAATCCTCATACTTAGAAATGTTATTAGTACATGGAAAAATAAATAGAAAGTCCTTTGGGATAAAGTCTCCTTTTGGGGTTATCAAAAGGATACTAGATCTTGATCCATGCATGGTAAATGAGACATCAAAATATAGCTTCTAACCATTAGATTTTGAGGTATTCATTATGAATTCATCTAAGAAGGATGTGAAAAGAGGATTAGTCACTAGAATAGCTGCCTATGTGAGTTGATACGTCATTGCCTATCCCTTAATGGTATTTTGATGAACATATTCTATATCAAATTCACTAAGTAACATGATCTATTTGGCCATTCATACTCTAATAGCTGATTTTAATAGTATGTATTTGAGGGGATAAACTTTAGTGATGAGCTAAACATGACTATTTAACATATAATGTTGAATCTTTTGTGAAGCAAAAATAATGGCTAGATAAGCTTTTTTAGTGGGTGTATAGCTAAAATCATATGAAATCAAAGTATGACTGAGATAATAAATTGCTTTCTCCTTTATGTAATAATTGTGTTGAGAAAGTAGGGTACACATTTCATAAAATGTAACAAAGATATATATGAGCAAGGGTATACCCATGATGGGTGTTGATAACATAGGTGGATTTAGAAAATATCACTTGAGATTATTAAAGGCCTATTAACATTGGGTGTTCCAATTAAAATGGGTCCCCTTCTTCAAGAAATGAGTGAAGGGTGGCATTTTAATATGATTTGAGAGATGAATCATTGAATAGATTGTAACTTACCCTGAAGACACCAAAGCTAATTCAGATTATGGGTAGAAGGAATTTCCATAATAGATTTAACTTTAGATAGGTCCATTTCTATGCCTCTCCTAGATACAATAAGTCCTAATAAATTGCCCGAGGTAATGCCAAATACACATTTCTTCAAATTTAATCAAAATTTATATTCATGTAGCTACTCAAATATTCGATGTAAAACCATATAGTTTTGAGATCTGAGTCTTGACTTACCTAGAATATCATCAACATAATCTTCCATAATGCCATGCATCATATAATGAAATATATTAGTCATGGCTTGCTAATAGGTAGCACCTACATTAATGAGACCAAAAGGCATGACTTGATAACATAAGGTCCCCCATAGAGTAATGAAGGATTTTTTATGTTGATCTTCAAGTGAAATTTTGATTTGGTTGTATCCTAAAAATCCATCCACGAGGGATAACATTATATACCTAGTTTTTGAATTCTTGATCATGTCAATGTTTGGGAGAGGGAAATCATCTTTAGGACATGCCTTATTGATATCCTAGAAGTTGGTACAAATCCAACTCCCTCCTTGTGGCTTGTCCATAGGAACAATATTAGATATGTAATCAAAGTAATTAATGGGTCAAAAAAAATTTGCTTCCAAGAATTTATGTAGTTTCTCTTTAATAATTAGGTATTATTTAAGTTGCATCTTATGTAATTTTTGATTTATTAGTTTAGAATTAGGATAAATAACTAGAAGATGCACAACTATAGATGGATCAAGCCCTAGCATGTTAGAATAACACCTTGAAAAGATATTTATAAATTCCTTGAGTAGCTCATTAATGATTTGACACTCCTCATGCATAAGTATTTCCCTTAGTTTTACTATTTTGGGATGCTCTTTAGTTCTAATGTTAACATATATCACCTCCTAAATGAGAGAGGGAGATTGATCTTGGAGATAAGGAGGCAATGATTGAGTTAATATATTTGAAGAAAATCCTTTTAGGAGATTTTTGGTATAAGATTTAGATTCAGTTAAAATATGTGGAAATTCTCCTAGGCTTTGGGGTGGATCTTCTTCTTTAGATTATTGATCTTTAATTTGATCAAGGGGAACTTGTTGTTCCCCAAAATAAGATTATTGGTAGAGATTAATAACAAATCCCTTATTGTGATCATTGGAAGGCATGGATTCCTATACTCCCAAAAATTATAAGATAGCCTCATCATTTTGAAATTTGTCAAAGGATGGATCCCAATGTTGATCTTAGTCAACTAATGAGGGGCAGTGAAGGTATATGTCAATGATGGAAATATTTATGTCATTGAAAAGATTTGTGGTATCAAAATCTTTGTAAAGACTATAAATAGATCTCATCTCAAAATTTTATATCAAAAAGATAATCCTCAGGGATTGAAGTAGTATCCATAATGATATTATTTAAGTCATTATCAAGTATTTTGTACCCTAATCCAAGATATTATGGATGTTATTAAACTATTATGGGATCAATCCTACCTTGTTCATGTCTCCATAGTTCTTTTCCTTTATCGTGCATATTTTGTAGCATTTTTTGAATGTGAGGGTATCTCTATTTATGTGATGGGAGGGCCTCATTTTTTGGGATAAGCCATTATTCATCAAATTAATCAATGTATTTATTTGATAATAAACCTACACTAGTAAACATTGTTTATCCAAACTAATATCTAATAGGATTGGTCTTCCTCATAATTGGGGACCCATAAATTTGTCGGGTAAGATGTAGGTCACCTACATAGAGGGTTTTATATTCATATTCCCTGCACCCTATGGATGTGATTTTAAGATGTGTAACCTAAGGTAATAGATCAAAAATGTGTACTAGATCATCAAGGCATATATATTTAGTAACTAGTGGCTTCAGAGTAGATCTATCCATTCTAGGATAATAGTAGGAGGATTGGGATTGACCCATTTGGTAGCTATAAAAATTTTCAATTTCCCCAAGAATGGTGACTTCCATGCCAGAGTGCAAGATTTTTAGACATTGGTGAAGGTTGGATGGCACTACTTGCATCTCATGAATCCATGGGTGACCCAACACTAGATTATAGGGAAAATAAAAATCCATAATGTGAATCAAGATTTGATATACTATGGGTCCTATAATAATGAGAAAGTAGATGGTACTTGCAAGTGACCATTAATGTTCATCATATGCCTTGATCATAATCAGAGAAGGGCCCAAAAAAGCTTTATAATACCCTAATTTATTTAAGAAATGCAAATTACATAAGTTCAATTTAGACCCTCGATCTATGAGTACCTGAGGAATGTGGTGGTTGGAAATGGATATTTATATGAATAATGGGTAGTTATGATGTGAGCTAATGGGAGACATGTCTTAGGAATTGAATGTGATTTGATATGAAGGAGAAACATGACACACCAACTCTTAGAATTGACTAGTGTCAACATCTCATGGGACTTTTATATCATTCAAGACTTCATTAAGGATCTCCTAATCCTTAGATGATATTTTGAGAAGATCCATGAGTGATATTTGAGTGGGGGTTTTGTTGAGTTGCTTGATGATATCATAAGTTGATTGAAAGATACAAATTCTTTCTTGGAGATATTAAATTTTTGAGATGTAGATGTAGATGGGTCCTTTGGTGGTGCCCTTGGGACAATAGTCAGTTGTGGCCCAATTGATTTTTAATATGGTGGTGATGATGGAATGGGATCTTGGGGGATAAGGAATGTTATTGGTATTTACATAGTGGTATGAGATGGTGTGAAAGCCCATATGATTGGAAATGTATATTTGACCCTAGTCTCTAAGTGACTTTCCTTGTCTTTTACCATGCTTAGGCAAAGGGTCTTGATAAATACCAAGCTTCTAATTTTTTGACTGATTAGAAGTAATCTCCCCCTCTACTTCAGTATCACCTTTTTTAATAAGATCCTAAATATGATGATTTAATTTCATGCATTTCTCCATGTCATGAACTTTGACTACGTGGTATTGACATAATTCATCTTTGCAATACCAATTGAGTTGAGTTTTACTATCATTTAAAGGTTGGATTTCATGAAGATTAATTATGTTAACAATGATCAATTATTGAAGTACCACTTCAACAGGGACTACAAGGCTAGTAAGAGGTCTTTTTTCTATTTGAGGCTTTGGTTTACCTAATAACACTTGTATAGAGGATACATTTTTTTGGTCTATGGGAGTCCTATTATGCATAGTTTGAGCATTTTGTTTGGAATTTGTAACTGTATCTCCCAAAAAATTCTTATTTTATGTTGAAGACTTTTGCTTTACTTAAAAAGGAATTAGCCTGATGTTGATTATGCTCATTTTAGGTGTACAATTTAACTGTTCCATTTTCAATAAGTCTTATTTCAATTTCTATCCCATTTTCAATAATTTCATCAAAGGTTTTAACACATTGGAGTTTTTACTAATATTTTAGCTCTGTATTGAGGTTGTCAAAAAATATTTTAACCACTCTTTCTCTCATACTGTTGACCAAATTTGACCATGCAAGTAAAATTGGCACCACTTAGGTAAAAACATGGTCTTGAGATGTTTTAAGGCATCCAAAATTTGGTTATATGTGTATTATAGGTCATTTGATGTAATTGAATGCCACATTATCCTCGGTCATTTATCATTGTAGTCATTATATCATTTGATGTCATTTTGAGGTCAAAATACGACATTAAATGAGTTGTACATTCTCCTAGGAAATTTTAAAGGTATAATAAGGGTTATTTAATGTTACATGTGTCTTAATAGGTCTTAATCAACTATAATAACTAAAAAATGGTAGGTTCATCATAAGAAAGGGTAGTTTTCTTGAGAAAAGAGAGGAGTTTGGCACTTGTACAGCCCATGAAAAATTTTTACATGTGGAAAAAGGTTTTAATATGAATATTTCACCTAAAACTCATATAAATTCTTTAAATGATTTTTAAGTGATAAAAAAATTCCCAATACCATTCTACTCCTTTCTTGCCTTTCTAGACATGTAGAAGTGATCAACATGCTCATGCTTGGTATGGTCAGTGGAAGAGGTTTCAAGTCAAAAAATATTGGGAGTTGGTATTAAAATCATATATATACATTTACATAATAATATTTCTAATATTGACCAACCATTATTTATGAACCATCCTTTACAAGATGACTACGTTTTTATTTTCATTATTTCATACACCTTATAGGTTTTACTTTGGTTTGGGAAGTTATATATAATCCATTTACTGAGATGGTTTATAGATTAATTTTACTATATCCCCTAATTTTCCCCATTATTTTTTTCATTTTTAATGGTTTCTGGATGAGGCAAGTGTCTTAAGTTATAGGAGAGAGAACTATTCTATGTTGCAAGCAAATTTTCACTATTTATAAGATTTCCATGATTTGATAGTGGTTTCATAAGGTATAGATAGTTTTATCACCATGTATAAATGATATATTGGTCAAATTTACTTCATGTATAGTCTCATAACTTAATTCTTGGATCTAACTTTCAGTCCATGGTCATACTCAGTCAACTCCCATCTACTCTTCAGCCTTAGTCATGACTTGTAAAGGTTATAAGAAAATCCATAGAAGTGTGATGAAGGTTTTATATATGTGTTATATTCCCTTATAGTATTAAATAATTAATTTAGATTTAAAATAGTGAATAAAATGCTATGGAAGTCATACAACATACTCATTGTTTGCCTGCATACATGAAAACATGCACCTATAGGTGGCCTAACAGGACCAAACATATTGAAAATCAATTTTAGAGATGATAAAGGTCCTTGATAATGTAAATGGTCAAGAAATGCACGTTTTCCATACTTTTACTCACTATCTACCATGAAAGTGCACCTATAGTTGCTTGGAAGAGAATGGTCACATTGAGAATAAAGGTTTTGAGACCTATTTAAATACCCATGATTAAAATCATGAATTTTAAGATATTGAAAGGAAAAAAAATGGAATAAATTGACCATACATCATGTGTTGTTTGGAAAATACTCACACTATTATCTATGTATGAAAATAGCTACCTATATCGGGGCCTTAACAAAGATCTGAAGTGTTATATGAAGGTGTAAAAATTGGTAGTGAAACTCTCATTAATGATTATAATGCATTTGGGAATCATTGGATAGTCATGAGGAAGGATAATTTTGTGAATTCAAGTATGGGTCACCTTCTAAAGATCCTGTAACAGTGTATAAGGACCTTTTCCCTAAAGGGGTGAAAATAGAGCACCTAGGTCTTTTGAAGGGATCTTATGACAATGATATATTTAATTTTAATTAATCATATTTCACTCATTATGTATAATATACATAGGATAGATACTTTAAAAATTTTGGAAGGTTTATCAGTGGTGGAAAATGACTATTGGGGGGCCTCAATGTTGTTATTGAAATACTAAATTTCTTCACTACCATCTACATGGTTTTGAACCTCAAAGGAGATACACTTCCCATGGTAGTAATATGAAGCATATTATCATGTTTGAATATTTATACCAATTTTAAAAATCACATAAATTACTTATAAGAGGCCTAAGTGCAATGTCGTGGTCATTTTTTCATCTACAAGTGTATAATGACCTAAAGAAGGCCACCTACAACCTACCTGTAGGTGCTCATAGTGTTATTAAGGTGAATTTGAAGGGTTATAAGCCTATAGACACAAGGACCTGCTATGAAATGTTTAATATATTTTTTATATAATCTAAAAAAGATAATAAAATTTTTTCAAATGCAAAATCTACACCAACAGGTCCCTTTACCTAAAGAAGTCAACCACTATTGAATATTATAGGTAGTGAGTAGGAAGTAGTACTTTCCATGATGATAATGCCATACAAGGTAAAAAAAATGGGTCCAGATAATTTTTAAATTACCATGGAAACTTAAATAATTGTTTTAAATCATTTAATATAAGACTTAAACATGCATGGAAATCTAGTGGTACAGTTCCCTAAAGCAAACAAACTGAGAAAATAAACATAGTCTTCAGAGCCTAGGGGTGTATGAAGGGGTAAATGAAATTTTAGGATGATAAATGGATTTATAATTCATAAATAATGATTTATAGTTTTAAATATTCCCATGTATAATTAAAATCATGAATATAGGAAGGGATTAAATGATGCACAACATAGTCTACATGAATATTGCATGCACAACCTATTTTCTAAAGGTGTACCTTTGAAGTAGAAGAGGTTTGGGGGTATAATGGCATGATAAAAGGATGTATTTTTGTGTGTTATTTAATAATAAATTTAATAAGTTCCTATGATATCAATTTTTTATTATAGAATATGGGAATTACCCTTTATTTTATCTCAGATAGAGGGTACTTCCCCTTATGTCAAAACTGATAGGTTTTGGGAAATATTTCAAAAGGAATATTAAAAAGTTTCTTGGACCATATAATAAGGTTTTTTAATTTCAAAAACACTAAGGGAAACATGAAAAATACCTAATATAATTTGGAAACCCAATAGGGTGGTTCAGAATGCTAAGTTTGCAAGCAGGCCTAAAGGCAAGATTTTGGCCTAAAGACCATATGTGAGACCAATTTCACTTATAGAAATAGGAATTATTTATCCCTTATTTTATAATTGTTATAGGATCAAATAATATGTGTATACACTATTGGATGTAGGGATAACAATAAAAAATAATTTTGTGCTTTAAGGTGCAGATAGGCCTACTAAGCATGACTATGCCTAGAATCCAAAAGGAAGGTCAACTTCATGTATAGCCTTATATGATAAATAAAAATTATTATATAATGTTTATAGAGTCAATAAATATGTTTATGATCAATTTGGATGTAGTGGAAGGACAAATAAAGCCACCTTTAGGCTTAAAATTGACTCAGACCAATAGGAAATGGAGGAAAGAGCTTGATAGGGCAAGTTTGAATGCTCATATATCTCTTGGTGATTTACATGGGTACATAAGAATATTGGATAATTTTAAAGGGATAATATACACTAATTTTGTGGATTTTTTTTTCAAATTTAATGTGAAACCTTTACGACCAAGCTTAAGGACAAAAACTGCCTAAAACCCTTACAAACTCTCAGTCAAGACTTGATGGAGAACATGAGGATGGGAAGCTAATATGATGGAATATTTTGATCATGAAATTTATTATAACTTTTATATTACTATTTTAGTCTCATCCTCACCCTTTATAGTTATACAAAATTATATAGACAAGGTACAAAATAGGGTATTTTTGACTATTTTATGTGTTTTGTAGGTTCTTAGAGGAGTTTAAAGATGAAACTAACTTTTAAAAAAGTATTAGGACTTTGGATAACCCTAATTTAAATTTAATGCTTCATGAAAACTCCTAAGTATTCAAAGAAATAGCTTCATCTCAACCAATCAAAACTAGCATAGTGAACATAAGGGTGAGAGTGTGAAAACCTCAAGTGGATGTCCTTTTAAGGTGAATTTAAGTAGTATAAGGCCATGGAGGGTATTTCAATGTGTAATAAAAACAACCACCTACCACCCCCCCCCCCCACCCCACAAACACACACACACACACACAATTATTTTCATGGGAAATTGAAGCCAATTTTGAGGATAAATGTGCAAGGCACATGAAAGAAGTGTTATTTGGATTGTAGATGGTGATAGCCTCTTTTGGGAAGATTCTAGATGACTAAGACTATACCTAATGCATGTAGAGGAATATGTGAAATCAGTCCCATTTATTCCAATCATCATACCTGTCCCTAATTAGTTCTTTGACATTCAAATATAAGTGAATCATGAAGCCTATTTTTTGAGCCAAAATAAAAAAATTCATGCCACTTTGTAAGAGTTTCACGAATTGAGATGACACTTGTGCTTCCTGACCTTGCATGTATCATCCCACATCCTTTTATCATGCATAATTAACTCCTTTTCTCATCTTTGAAAGTGTCATTGTGACCCTTAGAATTATCTCTTCTCCTCTCTCTCTCTCTCTCTCTCTCTCTCTCTCTCTCTCTCTCTCTCTCTCTCTCTCTCTCTCTCTCTCTCTCTCTCTCTCTCTCTCTCTCTCTCTCTCTCTCTCTCTCTCTCTCTCTCTCTCTCTCTCTCTCTCTCTCTCTCAAGTTATATAAGAACTAGCCATTTTATCTTTTGTATATTATGCTCCACCTGAGTATGGTGAAGCCCTAATAATTTTCATACCATTTGATCGATAAGATTAATTATTTTTTACCTCTTCCATTAATATTCATAGTGTGATCACTTGAATGTTTTATTTTACTTGAGTGGTGACTCTTGTTTCTTAGAATATTGTTTCATTATCTCACCTATTTGTAGTTTGAAAGCTTCTTCTTGTAGAGCATGTGAAGTGTTATAAGAAGTGTCAAGGTTGAGTGAGTTATTATATTTAATATTTACATTAAAGGCCTCTTTTCTAGTCCTAACATAAGCATTCATCTATAACTTCATAATGTATCATTGATGTGAGAATATGTAGATTGGAGAAGTGTATGTTTGGTTAGTATCTTGGTTTCATGTGTAACATGTAGTTGGTTAAAAGTCATCAAATTATTGGTGCATCACCTCACTTAGGATAGTTTTACTTTAGTTTTCTCTCTCCCTCCCCCAAAAAATTTTAGGTGTAGTAGTTTTCTATAAGTGGTACATCAATGGATCTATCCCTATCTAGAGATTAACATCACTCTTAGGCTCACCTACAGCCTATAAGTGTTTGAATTGTGCCACTTGGATGAGGAGAGCTGATATATCTCATCAAAGGGTGAAAATCCAAGTGAAAATAAGTATTATGCATTGAAATTGGTTGGATAAGCATTTTTAGTGTTTCAAATAGATGCCAAACTTTCCCCATTCCTTTATTTAGTGTAGTAGAGGTCTATAATGGAGACATAATGTTCTATATTAAATGAAAAATATCTCAAAAATTTTTGAGTTACTTTTCCAAAACTAGATATAAAACCCTTTGGCAAATGTATGAACCATTATAGGGCTGGTCCTATGAGAAATTTTTGGAAAAGTCTTAGTAAGTAGGTATCATCATATACAACCTCATGAAAAGCCACATAAAAATCTTGAACATGATTATGGGGATCACCCTTCCCTCTATAATTTTTAAATTTAGGAACCTCAAAGTGAGGTGGGAAAGGAATTTGTAGAATACTCATATCTAAAGGAGAGGAGAAAAGATATTAATATTTATATTTCATTTCTTATGAGTGAGGGTTAATTTGCTGGAGAGTTTATTTCATAATTTTACATTATTGTGTGAATGAGGGATCCATAAGATAATTAGAGGTTTGAGCATGACTTATGTGTGGTATTGGAGTTGTGGATATTTCTGGCATGGGGAGGATGGTTGTTGATTTTGGGTATAAAATTGGGAGGCTAAATAGTTGATTTTTTGTGTAAGTTGGTCCACTCGATCCTCTAGAGTTGTTTTTATCCTATTAGCCTTGACATAGTTATTTCATAGAGGGACCTATTGTTCTTGATCTTTTAGTTCTTGTTCATGGTCCATAAGTTAATATTCTTCATTTTCTTGATTAATATGTTGGCAAGTAGTGTTAGGTCATGTGTATGGATAAAATAAATGTTGCAAAAGGTTACAATCAAATAGTTGGGGTAGTGTGCTCCCCATTTCAATGAATTAAGATAGAATCTAGTCATGGTTTTTGTATATACATTTGTAAAATCATGATCTACCTTCATCACTATGGAAGAAGTCATTTATGAATTGGTCATCTTCTCCTTCGAGAGTGTGCATATCACTATGTGTATTTTCATGATCCTCATTTTGATCACATATATTCCCTGAGAAATCATTATATTGGTTATATCCTTGTCCCATCCTAAGAAGTTGGGCATGGGTTTGGATTGGCATAGTGAGTGACAAAAAGTGAATAGGCATGATAAAAGGTGATGCGACTTAGAATAATAATTATGTCCATAAATAAAATCTAAGAGTGGTCAAAGAAGAGGATTTTGGAAAGTGGTGATATTAGAATTAAAGAGAGGTGAAGATTAAAACTACCAAGGATTACCAAAAGGTAAAACCCTTATAAGAATACAATCTAGCAAGAATACTAAGAGATTAAATGATTGAGATCGTTTCACACTAACAAAATAGTGATTGGATGGGTGATAGTTATGAAGAGGAATGATAATAAAGTGATGGGTGATAGATTAAAGTCTTGACAAGGCTATATATTTTAATAATTCTTATTTAATGGATTTGAAAGTGGTAGTGAAGATCAGAGGAATGGGTAACCACTAAGGTTTGGCTGTATCTAAAAGGTGTGAATGGATGATATGAAATGAATTTTATGATGGGGTTTAAATATAGGTTTAAATTTTAGGGGTGTCTAGGTGTTTTAAGGTAAAAATGGGTGTGGCCAACTCAATTCATAAATAACATGAGTTTAAGCATGACACATATACAACACACTTATCCATAAGTCCTAATTTAGTAAAGTAAAAATGGTGAGTAACCTAGTGTTCACACCATTTAATATCTTCATGGGTGAGGCTATAGGTTGATGAGTAGTTGTGAAATCAACTAAACCCTCTTGACCCCATCTACACTTAATAACTTTTTAGGAGTTGATCTTGACTCTAGTAATGAAATGCTTATTATGGTTGAAAGGTATTAAGCTAGGTTTACATAATGGTTTCTAGAGGAGTCCATAATATAGATGAAGATATGATGGGTTGAAAGTACATATAGTATGTTGTCTAATTTCTTTGTGTATTAGAGCTGAAATGCCCCTCACTCTATGAAACCATTTATAGGGAATTCTTCTTTAACACCTAATGATAGCTCTCCTAATATTTATATTCCACTAGAACACAAATTTTGGTCAAGTTCATGATGATGAATTCCATGTCACTGACCCCTATGGACTAAGCCCATGTGTGGGGATTAATTCCATGTCACGTGATATCCTAGACTCACAATGTTAACAAATAGAAAAGCACAATTGATTTTCCAAATTAATTATCTATGTGAATAATCACCAAAATGTACAATAAAATCACATAATAAGAAAATATATATAATAAATAATACTAAAATATAAGATTTTTGTCACCCCTCATGTAAACATAAAGACTAAGATAATAAATGGGGTGCCTTTATCTTAAGAGGTCATATATAAAAGATTAATAGTCTTACTTAATGTAAATCCACTACTCCCCTACAAAACCATAATTACATAGTTAGTTAGATGAAAAATCACAACTAGAGACTATAATATCTCAACTATAAGTCAAAAATGTAGATTTTGAGTTGCGATATTACATTAAATAGCTAATCGTGACATTCACCTATAAAACTATGACCATTAGTGTAAAATAATGAGTGTTAGTGAAAAGTCACAACTATTAGGAATTTGAGATTAAAATTTTTGAAAAAAAAGTATAAAACATAAAAAAGGTTTGGTCTTTAACTAATTGTAGATAGTTAGATTATTATATTAAATACTTTTAAAAAGATTTACAATATTATTTAAAGCAGATTAGAAATTTTGATTATGAAATTTTTTTGATAAGAAGGAACCTTAGATATTATTGTTTAGAAAAAATGAACAAATCTATATAAACAACAAATTATCCCTATTAGTTTCGGCCCTAAGGGTATGTGTGAAAAACATAAATAGAAAATTAGACTAGTTCTAAAATGTTTAAATTATGATATCAATATTTATAAAGTAAAATCATAGATCAATAAGCCAAATCACTATTATAAAATCAATAATATTACAACTAGGGACCAAAAGGGGTGAATGACGAAATTTTATCTTCTAGATTATATTCTCTATATCTTGTTTCCCTATTAAATGGTTCAAAATAAGCTCAGAAGCACATAGTTAGCCAAAAACTCATAATATCCAAACTCCAAACAATTATATCAAAAATAGTTAGATTAGCCTATGAGAGAGATTATATGATCACCAATATGTTTAGTAAACAAAAAATGATAATTTTTTACCTATAGATCAGAGAATAATAGAAAATATTTTTATTATTATAAACTAAAAACATAATATCATGACTTGTGATGGTGATATCAGTATTACCAAGTCAAAATTATAAGTCTAAGAGTTACGATATTGTGCCTCAACCACCACTAGTCAGATTCTTAGCTAACTCTACTTGTTCATACACATATAAATAAAAAACCAATTCCAATCAATACCAAATAGGTAAAATATCACTATATAGAGGTTAGAAATAGAATAAAATAGTTATATTATAACAACCTAGAAAATTTACAAAATCACAACTATAAATGTAAAATCATGATTATTAGGGAAATATCACCACTTTCAAAGTATTGATATCATGCAAAGGTGATAAAAATGTCAAACCCAAAACCATTAGTATTTAAGATCTAATTTGAATGCAATATCACTTAATTTAGTGTAAGATCGTGACTATAATACCATTGGTACTGGTGCAAAATCAAAACACTCCTATATGTGATGATTTTTTCAAACTAAAATATTTGTTTCATGTCCAAATGTACCTAAAATATTCTAAATCTTTTCCATCATAATTAATATATTAGATTTATGGAGTATCTCCCATTGTGGTTGCCAAAATGTAGCCTAAATTTTGGATTCTTCCTATATTACTATTTTTAATTATAAAAACCCAAAATATAAACAACATCAAATAAAGAGGATAAATATATAATCATATGATTTTAACGAGCTCACTTACCATAATTTTACCTCTTATATGTCCCCTCTAAGATTGCCAAATTGATTAGAATGCCAAAAATAAGTGGATTGTTGGATTGCCTGATTATGCTTGATAATGCCTTCAATGGATTATTGGCTTGGTGATGGATTGGATGAAGGATATTTGAGTGAAATAAGGATGGTTATGGATGGAATATTTCTTCAATATTTATAGGTTTTAAGTTAATCCTTATGGAGGAATTGGTTTGTTTATATAGGAAATGGAGGGAAGACTCAATGGCTCAAATTTAATTTTAAACCATAGAGATCAATGGCCAAGGATTTTCCACATAATTTTTAATTCCTTAAAAAACTATATAATAGAATATTTTAGAGAAAAATATTTTAAATTATATGAAATTATATAATTCTCCAATTCTATAATCTCCATTAGGAAGTAAGGATGTAGGAATAGCTCGTTTAGTAGGGTAGTAGATGGGTAGGTGAATAAAATGTATTTTTAAATTGGTAAGTGGCTTAATGGGTAGGTTAGTAGGTAATTAAGATTAGTTATTAAACTAATGAGGGTGATTAATTGGTTGGAAGGGTAGAATAAGTGTTTTGGGATGTAGGAATTTTTATATAGGGGTTGGGATATTAGTTAATTTAATAGGGGATATAGTTATTGGTTAAATTAGTGGAATTAGTAGAATTATTAAGGTGAGAAAATTTAGGTGCATACACCTAGTTATCATATTCCCATTTAATAAATTAAAGTGAAAAAATCATGGCCATTATCACATACCAAGGTGAATGGCATGTAAAAAATGGTAATGACATGCTCCTCAATAAAATTGATTACCACATCAGTTTTACAATTCTTGAATGCTTAAGCTTTGGTCTAGTGAGTGGAGTAGTTAATTCCATGAGAATTAATTTATTTTTAGTGGAAGATTTATCATTTATATCTCCCATAAAGTAAAATACCCATTTTTGAATGTCTAGACCTCAATAACTGACTATAGTATCATAGCAGGGTTATATTATCTATTAGTGAAAACTTTGTAGGTATGATATCTATTGACATGGGCATGAGAATCCTTAAAAATATGTAGCTAGTAATGAATTTATATGAGTATATAATGGGATATATATATACTTAATCCATGACCACTTCTATATTTCCCATGGAAATCACTTAGTACTTCAACCACCTCTTCTTTGTTTAGGCACGTCAAATATATACATTCATGATTCCTTCTATACAATATGTCTAAATTTATCATTAAGCTATTAAGTTTTAGTCATAATTTTATTATTTAACTTCAAGTGACTTGGTCACTCATTGTTTATAAAATAATATACCAAGTCCTAAAACCATTCATCATTTATTATATATTACACCATATAATGCTAAAAATTATCTATGGATGCACTTTAGCCATTACTTTACTGATTCATTGACCTCTCACTATATTCATTAATTGTAGCTATAGGTAAAATTATTAAAGAATATTAATATAATTTCTATGCCTTTCATGCAACTCATTTTTCATCAACATATATTTTATGACTAGGTCAAGCACAAAGGTAAATACTTTTCTTGTAGTGAATGTAATGCTTGAACTTCTTGACTAATTTAATGAACATAAAATATTTTTTTCTATAATTAAAAAAAATTATTTCATCATTGTCAAGTAGATAAATCATGAAGGAGGCAAGTCTCTCATCTCTAGATTATTTCTTGTGTTAGGACAACAACATTATAATGTTTTAAATGGAACAAATAGATGTATAAGGGATACATATAGTTATAATTGATAAGAGCTAAAATGTTTAAAATCAAAGCCTTAATTTGAGAAAAATCCATTTTTGATGCAATGGTCCATTTAATCTTAACATCCTTACTTAACATAATATTTAATGGTCAGATTATCTTTGTAAATCTTGAGATGAACTTCCTTACAAAGTTGATCTTGGCAAAAAGTGACTTTAGCTCGTTTATCCTATCAGGCAATGGGATTTTAAATATCACCTCTACTCTTTCTATTTATTTTAAAATTCCTCAATATAAAATTATATAGCCCAATAATTTACCCTTTTTGACCTTAGATATGCACCCTTTTGAATTCAAGGAGATTCCATGGTATCTACACCTCTACAATATTTCTCTCAAATCCTTCATATCATCTTCCTAGTTATTTGAAAAGGTAGTGAAATCATCCATGCCGATGATGATGTATTTTCCAATTAGATCTTTAAATATAATCTCCATGGCACTTTGGAAAGTATCACTTGCATTAATTTGGCCAAAAAAGTCCTCTTATATGTGAATATACCTAATTTTATTATTAATGGTGTATTTATTTGGTCCCCAGAGTTTACAATTTCCTACTTGTAACCTAAATGACCATATAGAAATGACATTATTTGAGATCCATTAACTATCTATAATACTTCATTTAATGAAGGTAGGAGGTAGTTGTCCCTTTTTGTAGCTTTATTCAGGTTATACAAGTCCACACAAATATGTAACTCTTTGATATTCTTTTCAACTAACACCATATTATCCACCCATGTGGAGTCTCAAACAAAAAAGATGATCCTTTATGAAATTAATTTTTTCACTTCCTCGAATATCAAAGGCTCTGACAATGAATTCATTGATCTTTCCCTTGAAGGAAATGGTTTGATTCCTAGATTGAAGGTGATAGTGTTCATGAGAATAGATGTGTTTAACAATTTTAATTCTTATTATCTCAAAGATATAATATATTTGAAGTCTTTTAAGGCTTGTACAAATTCTTTTTTTTTTTCATTTTAGGTACATGTTGTGCCTAGAAGCACATTTTTTGATTCATTAGAATTACCTATATTATAATTTTGGTGTATCATACCTTTAGTGTGGGTTAATTTATCCTTTACACCTTGTTAATCCATATCAAAAATACATTTAAGTGATACCATTGCATTTGGTATATTATTTATTTTCAAATTTACTACCCCTTCATCATCAAGTTAAATTTCATCTCTATCATATTCATCAATAATTTGAGCTTCAAAAACATCCATGTTTATGATGAATTTGTGGAGAAGTTGATCATTTTTAAATACACATAAGTTATTAATGTTATTAGGAATGAAAGGATTAAAGACTAGCTCCACTAAGAACCTTCTTAACTTTGAGTCAATAATTGGTTCAAGGGTGCTCTTAGTTGTTTCCAATGCATTTGTCATATAGTTTATTCTATAAGGTAGTGTTTGAATATTAAATGTATGAAATTAATATATTAAATTCTACACTTGGATATAATATCTATGTAAATGTTTTTCATTATAAGCATACTATATTCTAAATTGATTGACCACTAGTTATTAATCACCAATCACCTTGAGATTCTTGAATTTATTCCTGAGAGAAAAATGAAAACCATGAACTAATTCATCATATTCAACCATGTTATTAATGAAAGTGAATTAAAAGAAAAAGACATCCAAATATGATGTTCCCTCTTTGATGGATGAGTTCAACCTTGAAAACACATCCACTCTAAGACATAAATCCATCAAACTTAAGGGTCCACAAATGACATTTAAATGTGTACTTCTGACTTAAATGGGTAAGTGATGTGGAATTTTTGACCTCTTCCTTCATTATCTCAACCTATAACATGCCTATGATTTTTTTATTAGCATATAATGACCTTTTGGTCTAGTCCTCAGTATTATAAGTAGGCATTGGGATGCTCAAAATGGTAGTATTTTCAACCCAATTGATTTTAAATTTATTTTTTTCATTTGGACCACCATGATCAAGCTTGTTGATTTATGACTTAGACCTACCTAGTGTTGATGAGAGATATTGGAGACTATGACATTCATAAAAACCTATTTCCTACTTCTATGTGCTAGGTAAATACTATGAAATGAAGGTATTTCAATAGCATATAAGAAATCCTTTTCATCTATGCATTCTATTTTTTAATTTCTTAATTTTATTGCATGGTCATCATGTTAATAAATGTTTAACATAGGATTATAATTATTTCTCAATTATATAGACCTTGAGTTTAGATTATGTATACACAATCTCTTTCATCCTATTATATTTTATGATCATGTGAGTCATTTTTGGCTCATGCTCAATTTTGACCTAATTGGGTATACCATGTTATGGGAGTCACATATGAGAGAAATCAATTACCATGTATCCATTAACTATTCTTGACCAATATATACTAAGAAGCATCCCATATTCATCAAGTATATCCATTACCTAAATATAAATAAATTATTACCATCTTGGATTAGTATCTATCTACATATGAATGTTGTTAATTTTACCAACCACTCTGACTTATGTCTTGTCTAATTGAACATATTTTATATTTGACTCTGGAGTCAAATCCAATTTCAATAAAATTACATACATCACATTGTTATAATCATATGAATACAACTAAAAAGTGTGTAAATTCTTACCAAAAATATGGATTATTAGGATAAAATTAGGAGTTTGAGTTTTTTTTTCTAGTATATTTCCATGTGAACATTAGCTCTCCTATTTGATTCTTTCCCTTTAGGTGCGAACAATTATTTTATTAAAAATTATTTTTTGTTAGATATATATATAAAATCAAACATTTTTGTTTTTTCCTTAGTTTTCTTTATGTTATCTATAATTATATATACATGTTTGTTTTGATCCACTAGTTTGTCACTTTTTGGGGGTGTAGAATTTTTCCTAGGAAGACAAGATGTACTATGTAACCTAGGTAGAAATGAAATTTTACTCAATTTATCATTAGGTTTAATTCTACTATTATTTTAAGGAGTAGATAGAGTTAATTTATTTTTAAATTTACTCCTCAACTATTATTTTTTTACCTATTGATTTTTTTTTAATACATGGACTTCATCTAAATTCTCTTTAGGATCTTTATCATTCTCATATGGGAATTCATAAGTTTTTAATAATAGGGTTATACCAAATTTTCTTCCACCTTGGTTAGGGTCTTTTTTAGGCACATGCACTATATCAAGGTTGTCCATATCCTTTTTAAATATCTTTCATGATAGGATAAATTTTGCACAACCATTCTTAGTGTGTTCTACCATGTTATGTAGTTTGATACAAATTATGTTTGACTCCATATTCATATTATATAAATTGGAAAACCTAACCAAATTAATATTAAATTGGATTTCACCCAAATATCTTATAGTTGGAGATCCATGCCAAAAAATAGTTCAATATATTTGCACTAGAAGTAAGGTTGTGATAGGGTCTCCCCATGGTATATATCTATTACATCCTAAAGTACATGTTAAACATAGCTAGTCATTGTGAAAAATTCAAATTCAAGGTGCCTTTTTGTTCTAAACATTTTAATATAATTTTAATTTTTGATGGGTGAGAGGAATATGCAAATTGTTTTGTTATGTTCATGTGGTTTTTAATTGTGTTTTGGAGAATGAAGAGTTACATATAAATATTTCCCAAATAAAAAATATCATTTGAGATTGAGATAAGAGGGAGTAAGATTTATTATTAAAAATTAATTACATTATTAATATTACGTAATATGATAATAAAATAATAATTAAATATAAACTATAATCAATATTCATTATTTAATGTAGATTGCATGAGAAACTAATCTAAACATATATTAGATGATTTAATAAAAAAATGGAAAAGAAAGGTGAAATCCTATTGAAATGAATGCATAATTAATATATTTTATGAAATACACCAACAAACATATCCCACATTTATCTAATTTACACACAACTAATAATGCCAGAGTCCAGGAGAAGAGAAAGTAGGGATAAGAATGACACCGCCACTATTTACATGTGTAGGTAATGAAAATAATGAATCCTCAACTTTGATTAAATGAAAATATTAATTTGAATAATAAATTAGGGTTTAAAAAATTATCATTTGGATACAAATTATAGTATCACAATAATGATTCAAAAGCTAAAATAGGGAGAGATTACACTATAAGGCATAAAATTGTTTGGCTCAATGTCTCCTCAATTAGAATAAATAAGAGCCATCCCTTTGAAATTGGAAAATTATAAAAATTTGGTGAGTAGAGGGAAATAATTTTACTAAAAAAACTTAAAATAAATTTAATTTTAACTTCACTGACACTTTCACCCCCAAAAGTGACCTCCTTGCACATTTGATCCATTCAGATCTGAAAAATAAATAAAATAAGTTATTTTTTGGCATCGGTGAAAAAATGAATTTTAATTTAATTAGAATGAACTTTATAATTTTTTTGATTAAATAATGATGAGATACTTATTGGGAAACTATATCCTTAAATATATCATAACATGTGGAACACATCGTAACCAACTTTCTAGCATCCCTGATGGTTCAAAAAATGGATCTCCAGTTTGTAAAATATGTGTGAAAATGTCCTCATAGGTTATTTGAGTCACTAAAGTGTGAAATAAAAAATAAAACCATTAATTTTCAAAAACAATAATAATAGTAATAAATTAATTTTCATTAAGAGTGTGTGTGGTTACACATTCATAGGCTTAGGACCGACTGGCTAATTGCCTTCTCACAATGGTGCATTTTCATGTCCACTAGGGGAATTATTTGAATATCATCTACATGGAAATGCATCTACACATCTACCAAGGTATGAATATGAATATCATCCATGTGGTCACAAGTCCATGCATCCAACAAGTTAGCTTGTAAACTAACATCCATGCAAACATGTGTCCATATGTCCACAAGATTGGTTGGGTGATGCATCCACATGTCAAATGAAGATGATAATTATCCATGAAGTTACATGGCTATTAAAAATTTAACTATTTTAAATTTAATTTTTTTTCTATACTTTAATTTTTAAACCATGTGGTTTTTAAATTTACCCCCTTATCGGAGTTGATGAGTTGAAAAACCATGATTTTTTTTCAAATTGGCTCAAACAGTTGTTAAAATATTTTTAAATTTCATTTTTAACCTTTATACCTAAATAATTCAGATCTAAATATCACTTGTTTTGAAAAATTAAAAGATTTATTTACATAATAGATTCTAATTCAAAGTCTCTTTATCTCTAAAATAGTTTATTCTACAAAAAAATAGAGGGTTAAGATGACATTTTTAGGTGAAGTGTTAAACATGAAAATTATTTGTATGTACTTGGTATTATTATCAAAGGAAATTTAAAGGCCATAAAATTCACAAAAATAGGGATATGTACCTAGAAAAAATAAAGGACACAAATATAAATAATTGAACAAGTAAGAAATTTAGAAATAGATTAGGGGACAAGAATCCATTTTGATGGTAAGTTAAAAATATGAAAATTTATCACATAGACGTGGCATTTCCAATGGAGGTAGTTTTGGGGCCTAGTTTGAAATTCAAACTAATACATACCACCAAATAAATTTGTGAGTGTTGAGACCAATGAGTTATGAGTGCAAGAGGGAACAACCAAAAAGGCAAAAAGAGGTTCACTAATTTCAAGAGAAATTAGAGAGTATTTTTCAAGAAATAAATCATACCTTAGTTCACTTCATATATGAAAGTTATTTGATGAAATTTGTAATATAAAGAGTTATGATATCCTAAATTTTCTTCTATTTATATTTGATTTAGTTTCTTAAAAAGAGTAAAAGAATAGGGAAAACATACCTCCCTGCTCTATATTAAAATGGCTCATAATTATATTTGTGCCCTACACATTTGATGGATCATGTAAACATTGAGTAATATTTTACTATTTACTAAAAAACATATAGTTTATTATCATTAAGTGAGAAATGTGAAATTTTGGTTAGAATATAAATGGAGCTAAGTTCATAATCACATAAATTTAACATGGTATTCTTCCTTTATTCTTTATCAAAATTGAACCTAGAGTGGTTGGTTGTATCCTTTACATTCTTAAGTTAATACCTTTCACTATGGATTTTAAATTAGTTTATAATATAGTGAAATAAGGAATTACTTTATCTTGAATTCTAAATTCATGACTTGATAAATATAAATATAGACAATATTAATCCATGATAACTTGTTTTGTTTATCAAGATCTATGTGAATTTTTTAAATCCTAATATTATTTGTGGTTATGGTTAAGATGGTATTAAGTTTATTATTCATTTTTGGTGTGAGTTAAAAGATTGGATCCTTGAATGAAGTAATATGGAAGTAATATAATGGTAATTTATTTATTTCATGTTTAATTTTTTAATTTTGTCCTGATTTGTTTAAAATTTTAAAGTTCAAATTTTGGTGTCAAGAAAAAGATTCCAATAATGGAAATGTAACAAAATATACTAGAATATATAACTAGGAGTATCCACTAGCCAATTTCATATTCATCCCCCCATATTTAAGAATTGCTAAGAGTGTAAGGGGGTCACTATGACCTAGTCATTGAGATAGGGTCCAAGTTTATCTCTATTTATTCACTTTAGAGAATGATTGATAAAATGGTTTTATGGGTATGGTTTCAAGTAAAAATAAGACATTTTTTATGATATAATTATCAGCTAATTTATCTTTATACAGAGTCTTTTGTCTGGTTATCTATCTTGACTTGAGTTTTGGTATTTTTCAGGAATTTGTGATATATTAGTTGAATGTATTCATGTTAAAAGGTTTCTTAAGTCCATTTTCAGGTAAAATATACCTATTTCATACAATAAAAATGTCTAAGTTCCTTCATCTTGAGGAGGGTCTTTATTGAGGTAGTTTGAGTGAGATAGGGCCTTTCACAATGAATAGTTGTAGGTTTAAGGAGCTTCTAATGTGTAGGATTATTTAAGTGAGATCAACATGATCTTATTTGATGTTTAATGAATAATAATGGTTTATTCATCTCAATTTTAAAGTTCATGTGATCTTTTATAAACCATACTCTCTTAATACTATTCTCTCCTTCAAAGATCAACTAAGCACTTGTAGACCTAATGAGTAGGATAATTGGACATTATGGAAGGTAATAAAAGCTATGAAGAGTTATTAAGATGAATAAATTTTTTTAGAGAGAAGGAAGTTATTTTTAAATTTTCATACAATAGACAAGGTGACTAGTGTTTACAGTTGGATTTTTACCCTTTGAGGAGATGTCTCAGCTCTCATCATCCAAGTGGCATAATTAAAACACCTCTAGGCTATGGGTAACCTAAGAATGAGGTGAATCTCTAGATATGGATAGATCCCTTGATGTATCACCTATAGACCACTACTACACCTATGATTGTGAGGTAAAAGGGATAGAAAAATGAAAGTAAACTATACTAAATGAGCTGATACACCAAATTGATTTACGAATACAAAAAAGTTACATGTCACATAAGAAACTAAAAGATTAAACAAACATACACTTCTCCAATACAAATATTCTCACTTCAATGTTTCATTATGAGGTTGTGATGAATGTCCAAATGTCTAAGATAGGAGGACTAAACAAGAGACATATAATGGCACTATTTAAATATACTAACTCATCAACCTTGAAACATCATAAAACACTTCACATGACCTACAAGAAGAAGCTTTCAAACTACAAATAGGTGTAAGAATAAGACAACAATGCTAAGGAAACAATATTCATCACATAAGCAAGATCAATCATTCAAGTCAACACACTATGAATAGTCATGAAAGAGGTAAAAAAAGTAGTCTTTATTGATACATGGAATTAACATGAGTAGGAATTCACCATATTCAAGTGAAGAATAATTTACAAAGGCCAAAATGGGTAGTTTTTATAGAACCTGATAGAAAAAGGAGAAGAAATAAGTCCAAATGTCAAAATCACAATCATCAATTTGATAAAATGAGTTAATTATGAATGATAATGGAATGTGAAATAGATCATGTAAGGTTAAAAGAGTCAAGTGGCATCCCAAGTCATGAGATTCATGAAATGTGGCTCAGGAGTTCCCTTAGCTAGTTTAAAAAATTGCCTTCATGGTTTAGCCCTATTTGAACATCCAAAAACTAATTAGAGATATGCCTAATGATTGGAATAAGAGGTAAGGATTTTATACATGCTTTTCCATGTATTGGTTACATTCTTAATCATCTATAATCTTCTATAAGTGAGCCATCACTACCTACACTTAAAGGATAATCCTCTTTCACACACACCTCATAGTTGTCCTTCAAAAAGGCATCCATTTTCCATGAAAATTCATAAAGGGAGTGGATTAAACTTGGAAAGAGCCTCCATGGCCTCAGAGGCATTAGACACACCTTAAAATAAGTTTATTTGAAGCTTTTCACCCTTATCACTACCATGTTCATTATGATAGTTAATCTTAGCAAAGATAAGATATATAGTAAGCATAATTAGGAGTTTTTATGATGAATTAAATGAACATGGGGAGTTATATTAAGTCTCAATCTTCCTCCCAAATTTGGTTTCATCTCTTGAAACCTCTTAAAACCTTCAAAATGCATAAAATAGTAAAAAATTGAGATTTTTTACCCTATTTATATAGATATGAAACACCCCAAGTAGATGGAAATGGTATATGGAGAGTCCTCTACATTATTAAAGAATTTATTAAGACATTATGACCTATTTTGATGCATCTTTACCCTTGTTTTCTCAATCAGGTCCTTTTAAGTGTTTAGCAAGGGTTTTGAGTCATTTATACTCTTAAAGTTGTTTATGAATATGGAATGTTATAAACATAAAAAAATATCACAAGAATTATTTCCAAGGACCCTATTAACCTCTGTAAACTCCTTATATCTTCATGCAAATCATTCAAGTAGATATGAACTTCTAAAGTTGCCTTATCAAGCTCTTTTATCCTTTTCTTGTAGGCCTTAGTTGGTTTTGAGCTCAAAAATGGATTCCTTCTGATTTATATACAATTTGGAGGCTTGTAAAATATTAAAACTCCTTATACACGTGTTTCAATAGGTTTAAATGCTCATCTCTAGATAGAATTGAATTTGACCTTTCATTTAGACTTTAGGGCTAAACTCTACCTAGTAAACTTGTCTACACCTTTGAGGGCTTAGACCTCCCTATAAGGCTTCTACCCTCTATGAGATGTTTTTCATGTTTTAATATATTTTTAAAAAATTTCCACACCTTTTAATTTTCAATCAGTCCTTATCTCACCTCTTTAGTTTCCTTTCTCAGTATTGCAGGGTTTGTGTGCATAGGGAGTGCCCTCTATCTAAGATAAAAAAGAGGACACTTACCCTATTATCTCAAAATAATTATATATTTTAGATGTTTATCTAAGTTATGAATACCTTATATAAAAAAATTTATCCTCTAGTCACATAATTTGACCCTTCAAAAGTGTTAAAATCCAAGACAGACCTGTTAGGAAATATCATGTGTAGGGTTTATCATGTGAATTGTGCCTCGCTTGTTTATATCTCTTGTAGGTGTCATTTGAATGAATTAAGACTTGTAAAGTTGAATAATATTTTATTTAACATTTAAAAAACTACTTTCATCCATGTCTCATTCATATTACACCTTGAGGTTGGACTACTAATAAGACTAGTCATTACTCTCTTTCTGCTGACTATGATTTCTACTTTAGAGCAGACACTTGTAAATGATTTTATATCGATTAAAATTTTAAAACGTTTCATGAACTTATTTTACAATTTCTAATATAATCTCTCAATTATTTGGACCTTTTTTTCATCCTTGGTCTAGATCTACCTAAAGAAACCCACGCCCTTTACTCTCTATCCCTCACAATCAACTACAATTGACTATATGGGGTTATGTAGGTGAGTATAGGACATCCAACATAGTATGTTTCTTCATTTCATGATCCTTTTTATCATGTATATTAATTTAACTACCTATAAACCTTTGATCATGAAAGCATGGTTTATAACTGTCAACTTGGAATGCAAGGTTACCCATAACTTCCATTCATGTAGTTGACAATGAATGGAATCAACGATTAAATGACAATCTTGATGTCTCTAAAAATTAGTTTATAGTAATCCTCTATCCTCAAAACTTTTAAAATTACTTTTCCCATTTATATGATAAATGGTTTAGTCACTTAGATGGCTGATTATTTTTGGAAAACTTTTTATATGATGCTCAATAAAATGCATTAGGCCTCTATTCTATACTTTTAGGAAAAAGAGTCCCTGAACTCAGTCTTTGAATCCTTGAATATGGTATCCAAATTTAATTTGTCAATCCACAACAAAAATAGTTATGCAATTCTCTCACCTCATGCTACGACTCCAAATAAGGATTCACCATGATTCAATTTACCCATCAAACATTGCCATTTTTTTGTTAGTGCCACTTGTAGGTGGTCATTTTCATATACATGTAAGAAATTAAAAGTGCAAAAAATGTGCATATTTTGTGACCTTTTATGAGATTTAAAATATTATAAAAAAATTTAAAATAGACTCATTTAGTTGTTAGGGACCTTGACTATTCAAATGATCTTTTTTAACATGCTTTATTTCTAAGAGGGCACTTGTAGGTGCAAATTCTGAGTTGTATGTAGGCAAATAATGAGTTTAGGTAAGTAGTGAGAAAGGAATGAATATTTATGATAAAATATAAGTATTCCAAAGTCCCAAATCATATATCATTATACCAAAGATATTTATATAATATTCCACACCTGACTTCAATGTTTAAAACCTTCTAAGCACCTATAGGTGCACATTCCAATGGTAGACTATATGAAGGTATTGTATATGACTATAACAGTCTATTTTTACATTAATTTGAAGATATAACTTACTTAATCATGATGATAAAACATAAAACAAGCCTTGAAACCTTCATCACACCTTTGTGAACATTCCATACAGGTTCCACACATGTGACTTCTAGTATAAAAGTAGATAAAAAGCTCACTGTGTGTATGTCAAAATTGAATTTTTGATAAAGGTATGGTGTTTTAGGACCACATATGGAATGTTTTTGGTATATATTTTATTATAACATGAAAAAAATCATATCTCATTCACATGAAGCTCTTAAAGATAATACAACCTTCTACAAGTAATGAAACTGACTTCTATTCCACCTGGGACATCAACCCATAAACTGAATTAAAATGCCCTTGAGATCCTTTACAAAAATGAAAATAAGAAATTAAATCATATGATAAGAGATTAAAAAATCCTTTGGAGTAAATGTCACCAAATGGATTATATGAACATATCCCAAATAGATCAAAACATATAGGCTGCACATATTAACAAGCAACTTAGACAGGTCAACTTCTTAGGAATGGTTCATAAAGCACAAATCATAATTGCTCTACATCCAAAAATAAAATGTAATATGACTGATTTTAAAAGACACCCCTAGGATCATTTTTCTAGAATACTCTCTTATTGATCATACTAAGTACAAACCTAAAATCCATTCTTGCTTGCCAAGCCTAATGGAAGGAGAGAGAAGTAGTTTTCTTCATTTATTTGAGCTTTTGATCAAATTTATCATTTTAATAAGCGTTTGGTAGACCAAGAGGCACTAATAAAGTTTACTTAGTTTTATGAGGTCATACAATTTTTTACACCTCATTAAGTGCTTATTTTTTCCAAGAAAATTACATTTTCTTCTAAATAACCTTCCACTTTTTAGCTATAAATAGTTGATTAAGACATAAGAGGACACATGGGGCCTGACATCAACCTTTGATACCTTTATGTTTGCTAAGGAGGCCATACAAGTCATTTAAAACTCTATTTTGACCCCCAAAATGACTCCAGAAGACAAATATTTAAAATGATCAAGACCAAGGCTAATGTGACATGAAATGACCTATGAAATAGATTTTGACATAGTATTAGACTGCTAAAACACCTAAATTTTTCTTAACCAATAAGGGGTCATAATTGTACCTGTAGGTTCAAATTTGGTCAACAAATTGGTGACTCATAGGGGTAACATGTCTACTATGCTACCTGTACTAGTATCCTTATTAGTCTATTAGGCTTCAGGAGTCATTTAAATTATGAAAAACAACAAGACTTGATACTTTACCTCAACCACACAAAATAAAAGACACACAAAACTAAGTAAATTAACTAACAAGACACACACACAAATGTGCTAAAATCACTTGGGAAAATTAGAAAAGAAAACCACTATGTATAACTAACAATTAAGCATACCTCCCTTTCTTGGATCAAAAGGAAAGTTTCTTGCATCTCCTTCTTCATGAGATGAATCATAGTACCAAGTATGTTCCTCTTTGGATTGGATAATTGAAAGATCAGACCTTTTTCTTGGCACTTCACTTGATATGATCTCAAGTATACCATCTTCAAATAGGTCTCTAATGTAAAGTTTTTTCTCTTGGCCTTATACACATACCACATATTTCTTCCCACTCTTCATCTCGTGATCAACTTGCATATTATTTGTAGGCATGATTTCAAGAGGAGTGGTATATTATTCTTTTGAATATTGATGAAAAAAACTTGTTTTGACGTCTAAAGGCTGATGTGTACTTTTTATAGCTCATTCATGACATTTTAAAAATCTCATCTTGATTACCATCACTTGCAATCAACTCTAAGGAAGTTGTAGACCCTTTGAGAGACTCAAACTCAGTACAAATGTTTTAAAACTACTACCACAAGTACTCACCTTATCTTTGATGAACATCATGGAAGGAAACAACAAGAGAATCTCCTTTATCCTATTCTTTATAATCTAAAAATACTTCATCCAATATTTCATCTTTGACATAAGGAAGGCATTAATCATTATCAACACATCAATAAGACTCAACATAAGGACTCACCTCTTCCTTAGCATTTAAGACCTCTTAAGGTCTCTCAATTTTTATCTCAACTATCATAACCTAAATTTTATTCTCAAGGGCTACAAGATCTTAAATCTCCTTCTCCTTCTTGGTGATGCCAAGAATAGGCATATTGAAATCGGGTGACTTAGTCCAGTGAGGCTGATAAGGAGATATAATTTCATCAAGAAAGAGTTCTAAATTTTTATCAAACAAATAATCTTTTTTAGGTTCCCATACCACATGCCCATAAATTCAAAGGGTGATAGGGTGAGGACAAGATGAACTAGTTGGTGGAGGTGAAACATAGAACTCAAAATATGATTGAGAATGAATTATAAGGGATTCTTTTATGAGTTATTGAGGAAGGGGAGGCAGACCTTGGGATAAAATAGCTTGGATTTCTTCCTTAAATTTTATAATCACTTCATTTTCATCTAATCTATCTTTATCAATATCTTGAGGAAGGTTATATGGGGTGTGTTTAGGCATAGGATCTTCTTTTGGCTCTAAACCTTCC